>JANSJP010000085.1:0-271995 GCA_024734325.1 Lactarius hatsudake | reverse complement strand
GCATCTCTTTCACACGACGAGAGTCGGCGTTCACCAAAAGAGCAATTTCACAGATCCTATGAACCTCGTACGTCATGAAGAGAATTTTCTGGACAAAGAACTGACGGACCCGACATCATAGATGTTTCAAGTCCCTGCACGTTAGGTGTCTGGTCGGTGAGAGAATTGTGCGAGTTCGCTGATTGTTTTTCCTTTCTTCAGTCATTACTATGGCAATTGGCGCGACACGCGTGTACCGCGGACTGTCGGACTATGTCCACAAGGAAGGCGACGTACACATGAGTAGAGGGCTCCCAGTGAGACAGCCGCCGATTGGCAGCTTAGTAGCCCGCTCAGGTCGAAGTTCCCTCGCATTGGGGACCAGCGTTATGCTAGATGGCATATGTTCGAAATGGATCACTAGCTCCCCAAAACGCCAGGAGATAATGACGAAGAGTGGTGAAAATCGACATCCGGACAACGGGATGTGTTCCCTTTCTATTTACTTTTGTAGGACTCGGGGAAGCCCCTCAATCTAGACGCCAGACGCATATAGTGTTTGTTCTAATGTATCATGTACCCGAATATATACTATAATATTTTATGAGTTCGAGAGCGCCAGCAATGAGCCTCTCGTGCCTGACGACACAACAACTTTTGAGTCGCATTACGTATCTCCCAATCCCGCCGCCAACTTGAAGAGGATTGCTCCTTTACCTTAATGTAAGGGACCCTCTCAGGCTACACATGCACGAACATTACTGCCCTTGTTACCGCCACCTCACAGCGGGAATTTCGCGTTAACGGGCCAATTTGCTGCACCACTCAAAATGTGGACAGATACCCTTTGTACAAATATGCAGTAGACACGACCCCGTTCCTGCGCCAAACTAAGTCGCCAGTACATCTCTTTATCTGCGCCTTCGCCTTTGCCCAGCGAGTCCATCAATCACCTCTGACTGTTGTTAAACGAGTCATGTGAGGTCCTGTTGGACGAGCTATATACGGCGTGTGGCACTGGAAAGACTGGAAGAGTTTAATCCTAGGCCACCCACGATATGAGAAGGACCCAGGCCTTTCTATCGGCCGAAGACGGTGTCATATATCGGGGACGGTGGTATAGAAAAGTCGCTGTTTGGTCGCATGGTGATACATGCCATATAAGCTTACCACACCTGCAAGCGCCCGAAATTTTTGTTTTCGGGAGTTGTTGGTGCGCTTACCAGGGGCTCCGCCATCGGTCTGGTCGCATTATGTGCACAATGTATGTATGAGGGGGCCACATCCAGGACCATCGACGTCACCGCTTAGGTGGACGGATGCACCAATGTGTCTTTCTTGAGCCAACGTGGATGCGTATGACTTGACAGGAAAAGTAGAGCCCAGATTAGGGGGAAGAAACGATGTGAGGGTGAGAGGGAAAGGAACAACGAGAGAAGCCTGGGCCGCCGAGGTAACGATCGCGAGATAGAGTGCAACGACTGGTGTTAGAAATGAGGGCAAGAGGAGCAAGAGCCAACAACGGCGGCTGGACGACGCCAAAACTTGAGATGGCAATGCAGATGAGCTACTCGCTATGAGAGAATGGCATATACATAACAAAGGTTGCTTTGGGATCGAATACGTCAAGTTGCGTGGGCGAAGCGGTGTATACGCATAGATCTGTGTGAGGTGTGAGTTCGACGGGGGGAGCAGGTCCGGCAGAGGAGGAGAGGAGGAGAGGACGAACGAGGAAGCAGGCAGGTGAGAGGAAAAGGGAAGTGAGGGTGTGGACGACCCCATTCCCCCTCTCGTCACGGACCGTGATCGTGACAGGGGCTCTGTTGTGAACACGATGTGTCAGCACATTTCTGTGACGATCCCGTGATTATATGTTCCAGATGGTCTCAAATATTATAAGAAAAGTCCTAGATACTTATTATTGTACAAGTAGGACAGACGCGTAAGCGCAACACGCAAGCGCAATATCTTGTAGTATTTAAACCCCATGAAATCGATGTAAAGAAGATAGAGACTCTCTCCTTCATCTCATCCTTGTATCCTCTGGGAAACGCCGGTAACGGACGAGGTGAACGGATTCACAGCTCTGTGGAAGAACCATCGTTGCAAAGCCCCACAAGGAGCCCGATAAGGCAGTCGAAGCCGGGACGGCCAAGAATCTGCACATGTATGTACACATTCATTCCTATGGCAGAAGATCGAAAGTGTGCCATTGACGCGGCGGTCGCAGCTGCTGTCACAGGCTACTCTCAGCACTTGCTGCCCTCGTCCCTATGATATGCACCCCTCTACCTGTCCTTCTGTCTTGGCCCCGGGTTGCCTGTCACTTGTGTTTGTTGTTTTCGCATTGTGCCGCCTCGTACCTCACTTTCTTGTTCCCGACACTCTCTGTGACCTCTTTTTTTTGTTTTTTTTTTTTTTGCTATGCTACCATCCTTTATCTTACTTACACTCTACTTTCCCTTTCGTTTAGGTACTCGTTCCCTTATATTAATCCGCCGCTCTCTGCTGAATATATTTTTCTACCTCCCCCCTTATATCTCGCGTGATCCCGGTTCGAGTTTGGCCCAATTGAGGGTGCTCGCTCACTCGTCGTCTTCGTTAGTCTCATTGCATTGATCAGCCTTCATTCTCACCCTCGCTCTCTCTCATGTTCCATTTACCAGTGTAAGGTAAGTCATACCGGGGTTAGGGTTCTATGATTTGGGTCTGGTCCTTCTAATTCCTTTCCACTCCACATTTCGTTGCCTATTCCCACCCTTGACATATCTTCGTGCCTCGGGGGGAGATCTTCCCTCCACTGCGGTGAGCGACATCTGAAGTAAATTACTACTCCTCTGGGTCGAGGATCCACGTTTGCTGGGCGTAACACGTGTTGCAATGCCCAGATCATTGGTACTGATATTCCCCTCATTTCTAACACATTCCATCTGGGTCCGCACCTTCTCTACTATGCAAGTCCACTAAAGTCATGCGAGATCCTATCGGACTGGACCAACTATTTCATGCGGCATATGACACCGCAAATATTGGGAGAGTTCAATCCGAGGCGACCCGCACTCTGGAAGGGAAGAGCCTGGGATACTTTTACTATTTGACTAATTGTTCATTCCACGTATCTCTGTGGAACACTTGACTCGTACCATGAGACCGACCAAAGGATTACAAAGGGAGATATAGGCTGCCGACCAACTTAAACATTCAGATAAGTATATTATGTCGCGTGAAGAATCGTGAGATTCATTGCAACACGTTCCGCTTACTACAATACAGTTCGAAGAACTTTGCTTCCCCCCCCCCTTAGATCCTACAGTCTGCGGGTGTGACTACAGGTTCGTAATCTGCACCTTAATCGCGACGCTGCTCCCCACCCGCTCGTCATAACAGACCAGGCCCCCTGATAATGCCGCATAAGGTCGGGGACACGTCCACCTGACTGTATACCATTTTTGGCAGGAGGGTTGGGTATCGGCTAGCACTTGTCCACCCATTTAATTACCTTTTTGGAACCTGGTTGGGTCACCCGTCCACCCCTGAGACGTGCCTCCAGCAATAGGTCAGGTATTGGTCCACCCATCAGCAGCCAGAACAACTGGTGTGAATGTGTGTGGGTTGTGTGTGACCAGGTGTCGGAACTGCGTTGGAGCCACATGTGCCTTCATTGTCTCGTTCTAGTCTCGTTCTTCAGGTTATTCTTCAGTCGCTCGTCACTCGCTTGTCTTACCACAGACTATTGATAACATCTATGGGGCTCGTCTACTGCTCGTCTACCACTTCCAGTCTGCTTCCATCCACGACTCTGCCACAATGCCCAGTCTGAAGGCCTCGGTGTATATATATACGATGAATACAATGTTGTTTTATCTGTATTCTGAGCTAGTTTCCTTGCGTCAGTATGCTCGACAATATGTCAACCATTTCCAAGCTGCATGTGCCGATCATCGACCTCACCGTGGACAAACTTGGTGATGTTAACCTCTGGATTGGACAAGGGAAACGATATCATAACGTGCCAAGCTATGTTTCTGATGAACTTTGTCGTTGCATGTCTGCTGTGCCGGCAGTGACTCCCCTTCTCCCATCTCCATCCCTTTCTGTCTTCCTACTTCTTGATTTCCCCACCCCTCCAATCACGAAATCACACCAACATGTCGACCCTGAGGCTGCCTTTTCATTCAACAATGCTACACACACATCGACCGAGTGTTTACAACTCCCTGCCCCTTCACGCACCATCCTCAACATGCTGATGGCCTGTGCTGGTCAGGCAATGCTTGATGGCAAGATATCGATACAACACTGGACACACCCCGACGTCTTCTTGCCATTTAATGCGCTGGGAACGTGGGGTCTTATCATTGAGGCTGACATTGCGAAGAAAGCTTGGAGCAACGCGATGAGGTGGATGAATGAACAGCACAAGAACATACCAGAACAATATATGTCCTGGGTGACAACACTTTTGCGCACAGTGCCATGGAATAGTCGCATCAAGGGGCTTGGTTCAGGACTTAGTACAACAGATATGGCGACATTCTTATCAAACGAGTGGCTCTCGGATACTCACCTTGATAGCATGCTGAGCGCTGCAGTGCATTTGCGTGCGGACATCCTCTCTCGTATGGTCCCTCACACAGAGATTGTATTGTCTGACTTTGCCTCTCATGTAACGCCACCACTGGCGTTAGTCCGACTTGGGCTACGAAAGGGCGTTCACGACTTAGCGAAATATGTCTTCGATGTCACGTGACCTATAATCACGAGATACACGGCGCTTATGCATGGCACGTGATCTCACTCCGTACACTAGGGCAAGTCGTGCCACTAGGTAAATCGATAATCAATGAAGTCGACTTGCACGAGGAGGCAAGCGAAGCACACGTGAGAGAGACGAGAAGAGAGTGGTGATTGAAGAAGACCAAGATGGCGTATCTTGGTCTTATCGAGCCACTATTTATACATATACGAGGATGCTTTAAAGCTCCTCCCGAATCTGTAAGATGAACGGCATAAGTAGCTCGAACCCTACTATCGCTATCCTAGTTATGACTCATGCCACATTGGCATGTGATTGTACTACTCGCTGACTGATACGAACTGTCCATGACACATTACGACTTACTAAGGGGTCATCACCGTAAAGTAAACGTCCACTTCGACAAGTCGTGACATCACCCCCTTTTCAGCCGCGACGACCACGGCGCCGAGGGGCCCCGATGCCTCCCAGCCATCCTTCCTGAACCGACTCCACCTGATTATGAATGTCCGCCATCTCCAGCCTGAACTTGGAGTGCGCGACGTCCCCCTGGACTCCTCCCAGCGCTTGAGAGAGGGCCATGAGCTGCTGCTCGAGACGCTCAGCCTCCTTCCGTAATGATTGAAATCTGTGTAACTCAGCTTTGAGCCCCATGTCCTTGAGTTCGTTTACTGCCGTGTCGAGGCGGTGCTGGTTGGCGTGCCCGGCAGCGAGGGCTTGAACCTCGAGCTCCATGTAGTACGGCTTGCCTCGCTCTCGGACTTGCGGCTCTGCGTAGAGCGGTTTGGAGAACGTCTTGTCACTGTCCGCGGCAAGCGCGAGGACGAGTGGGTCCAGAGTCATGATGACCTGGACGTAGGGTGCTTGAGTGGTGACCCCCTGGGAGTCAGTGATAGGGAAGTGGACAAATTTGTCCCCTCGGTTGTGTACGTAACCGTAGGGGGCAAAGCGAGCGTCGGAAAGCCGGCGGTCAAGTACGGCTGTGTGATGTGATACAGATGGGAGGTCTACCCTCAGGGAGCCTCGATAGAGGGGGCGGCCTACGGTGTCGAGCATGTACGGCGTTTCGCGGGGGTGATCAGAGTCGGTGGTGGAGAGGATGAAGGGGTGCTCAGCTGGGTACCACTCCTTCAACTCCCGCTCGGGTTGTTCTTGGATTTGGCGCGCATCATCGCGTCAAACAATTTCCTCCTCTCCAGGATCTTCGTTCTCCTTGTCACTGCTTGTGCTAGCTGCTCGAGCCTCCACCGCGCCGCTGCCTCCTGCCACTCCTCCCATCTCCGCGTGTTCGGATTCTTGGAGATTGTCGACCCAGTACTCCACTCGAACCGGGAGAGGTCCCGGTGAGGAAGTCGCACAGTCTCGGAGAGCTGTGCGAAGCCAATCAACTTGACATCAGGAAAAACATATGTTTTACTTATCCACACTTTTCTGTACTTTTCTGTTCTTTTCAGAAAAAAATTAGAAAAAGTAAGAAAAAGAAATCCCTCTTTCTTTTTTTTTTACTTGCTGAACTGCCAAAAAAAGTACAGGATAAGTAGAGTACCAAATGACCAAAAATGGACAAAATAAAATGACCAAAAATGGAAATATCGGACCAAACCTTATTTTTTGGTCCGAAAATTACCATATATGGTAATAAATCGGACCAAAATCCAAATTTTTCCCCAGAAATATGCCTAAAAAGTATAAAAAGTACAGAAAAGAAGAGGGGATTTCTTTTTGCAAGTAGTTGGTTCTTTTCTGAAAGGGTCCTTTATTCCCTTGCTGAAAGCGATAAAAGAACAGAAAGTATAAATAAGAAAAACATATGTTTTCCTGATGCTTCGGCCTGCGTATAGGGTGTGGTGTTGAGGTGTTGACCGTCGGCGCCGAGCATCCAGTAGGTGGCGGGAGTGTTGGGATTGTCGAGGTCTTCAATGGGGGCGAGGTTGTTGACTGCGGCGGTGAGTTCTTTGTGGGTGAAAGACCCCCGGAGGTGGGGAGCTGCATGGGAGGAGTAGGTGGAAGAGGGAAGAGACATTGTTGGTTGAGTGAGGAGTCCAGGTTGAGGGAATGGGGTCGACTTAGCGTCGTCGGGTTCATTTATATAGGCCTTGAAGGCAGTTGAACTCCGTTCGTACTCCGCTATCGCTTCTTCGGCGAATACGTCATCCTTGTTGACCCACTGGTTCTCCGAGTCGGGGTAGCCCTTCCATTTCACGAGGTATTGGAGTTTCCGACTTCTGCCGAAATGCCGTGAGTATAGAATTCGTTCAATTTCGTATTCCTCTTCGCCGTTGACTAGGTCCGGCGGTGGGCGCTGGAAGTTTTCTCCATGGAGGGGCGTCTCGCGATAAGGCGTGAGTAGGTCGATGTGGAATATGGGGTGGATACTCCATTGCGTGGGAAGTTCAAGTTGGTAGTTGACAGGTGACAGTACACGTGTGATTTTGAAAGGTCCGTGCCATCGTGCTTAGTGATTTCCCGGCCCTGGCTTTCAGGCCAGAAGCCAGCCTAAGCCACACATCAGAGGCCAGGCCAAGCCTGAGCCACAGAGTGGCCCAAAGTGGCTTGTGGCCTCGGCTTTGGATTTGGTAAGCCATTCCCATGGCCTGTGGCCTTGGCTTTGGATTTGGTGGGCCGTGCAGTCTGATACATGGCATGTGACACTATCAACCTCGCCATACGATTGCACTCTTCTGCTCTTCCTGCAGCTTCCTGGCTGATGAAAACCCAATTTTCACAGCTTCTAGTCACTTCTGCTCACCTGTTCTCACCCACACCTTCCTGCACTCTCCTGCACTCTGTGTACTCTCCTCAAGCATCGCTTTCCCGCGCGCTTCACCGCTTTCCCACGCTCTGCAAGCACACTGTTCCCCCACCCATCCAACTGCACTTCCGATGTGTTTCAGCATTCCCCTTGCCTAGCTAATTTACCCACTTTCCTTAGCCACTTTCCCTAGTATATACCTCATGTATTTACAACCTTATGACTACGTTTTCGAGTAATAGTACAGACTTCTCCCTTTGTGTTTCAGAGCTCAGTGTCCCTTATATTACCCAGCATGCCGCACTCACACGCAGCCTTAGCGACTCAGGCTCGACACTTTACTGACAAAGGCGGCCATCTGGGCAAAGTTTCGCATCGTGCAGAAGCGTGTGTGACTGTTTCCGATCGCTTGTGACCACCCAACCCAATGGGGCTCTGTGAAGCCCACCACTCCCTCTTCCGACCTCATCGCACTTGCGTGCGGCTTTATTCCTTTGACACCAACGTGTCTACGATTGCCCCAAACATATATATGAGATCTCGTGCTCCGCAGAGGCCTGCACGACCACAACCATCCCTTAAATCCTGTGCATCTTAGTCGTGTTCCCTAGTGATTGTACATGTCCTTCTCAATCTTATACCTGACACAGGCCTGTGGGGCATCTACTTTGTCATGGTCTATATTCGTGTTCAAGTTTTTACTATACTACAATTTGTCTTAATGAGACATACAGGCCATGGCTTGTGAGCCTGCCAGGCCGACAACATATGAAGCCGTGGCTTGCAGGCCAACTGGGGCCTAAGCTCTCAGAGGCCATGAATAGTGGCCCGGGCTGCTGACTTTCTGGGCCTGAGCCATCAAAAGCCAGGCCATTTGCTGGGCTTTCAGGCCAAGCCGGGCCGGGAAATCACTAATCGTGCTGCAAGTTTGGCTGTCGGTTGATTGGTTCGGAGATGGCGCCCTTCCAGCCATACTTGATCCCCTATTCGGTACTTGGGTGTATCCTTGTGCTTGATCCATAGCAACTGGGCCTTTTTGATAAGGGTTTGGGCTTCTTTCCGTGCTTCTCGGAATTGCTGGAGTCGCGTAAGTACCTGGGGAATGGGAGAAGGCTTATTGATCCAATCAGCGCGCGGATCGTATCCCATCATTAGCGAAAATGGAGACTTCCTTGTTGCTTCGTGCGGCCAGTTGTTATGCGGGAATTCCGCCATGGGTAGGAATCACACCTAGTTATCTTGGTGCTCGTTGGCCCAGAATCGGAGGTATTGTTCTAGCCACTGATTGGTGCGTTCGGATTGTCCATCCATGCGGGGATGGTAAGCGGTGGATATGTTTTGATAGATTCCTAAGATCCGGCACAGTTCGCGTGTGAACTTTGACGCGAAGTGTGGGTCGCGGTTGCTGATAATCTTTGCTGGTAATCCAAATCTCCGGAATATGTGAATGACGTACAGGGCAGCGGTTTCTTCTGCAGATATCTCTTCGTTGCATGGGATGAAGACGGACGCTTTGGTGCAGTCATGGTCCGTTACTGTGAGGATGGAGTCATACCCTTGTGACACCAGTAGTTTAGTAATGAAGTCGAGGGCTATGACTTCGAATGGCTTGGCGTCGGTTATCGGAGTGATGGGCATCAACGGTGCTTTCGTTGGACAATTGTTGACTTTGTGACGTTAACACTCCGCGCACCCTTGAACATACTCGGTCACATGCTTCAGCATTTGTGGCCACCAGTGGGTTCGTTCGATGATTTTTAACGTTCGCTTGATTCCTGGATGGCCATATACTGGGGGGTTGTGATGGTTGGCTATAACGGTGCGGACTGCGTTTGCTCCTCCTGTGATTACCCTTGCTCCTTGTCGATACCAGACCCCATCGACCTTTTTGAGTTTGTGCGGGTCTATCCAGGGGCGTAAGACGTCTTCGTCTTGTTCGTGGGTTTCAGGCGTCTGTGATGTCAGGGTTCATACGAATACCTTTTCGGGTAGCACTACGATCCCTTCGTTGTCCCTTTCCCCTCTATTGTAGTCGGGTCTTCTGGATAGGGCATCGGCGCGTCCGTTGTTGGTTCCCTTGATGTGATGAATCTCAAAGTCGTATTCCATGAGTTCGAGTACCTCTCGGGCGATGTGGCGACTTATCTTTTGGGGTGATTTCCAGTGCGTGAGGTTGAGGTGGTCGGAAAAGATCTTGACTTTGTGTGGTGAGCCGGCTAGGAATGGTCTCCAGTGTCGCAATGCTTTGACGATGGCTAGGAGTTCTAAGTCATAGATATCATAATTACGTTCTGCCTCGTTTAAGGTAGAGGAAAAGTAGCCAATAGGGTGTCGCTTTCTGTCTTTCTTCTTTTGCAGGAGTACTGCGCCTACTGCGTATCCTGACGCATCTACTTCGAGCTCGAATTGGTCTGTTAAGGTGGGGTGTGCAAGTACGGGTTCGCTGGTGACGAGTTGTTTAAGGGTTTGAAAGGCTGTTTCCTCGTCTTTGCCCCAGGTCCAGTCGGTGTCCTTGCGCGTGAGTTTGTTGAGTGCTCATGCGTATGTGGCAAAACTGCGAATGAAGAGGCGGTAAAAATTGCAGAAGCCCAAAAAGGAGCGTACATCGTGTACCTTCGTGGGGGTGGGCCAGTCGCGTATGCCTGCAATTTTGACGGGGTCCATGCGAGTTACCCCCTTTTCAAGGATTACCCCCAGGTAATCCATTCGCAGTTGGTGGAATAGGCACTTTTCCAGCTTGAAGTAGAGGTCATGGTCGAGCGCAATCTGCAGGACTGCGCTTACTGCGTCAATATGCGCCTGTAAGCCTGCTTCTTCGCTTGTGGCGATGCCGATGTCGTCCATGTAGACTCGTATGATCGTCCCTTGTGCCTCGTAGTAGGGAATGATATCGCCGAAGATATCGTTCATCATGTTCTGGAAGGTGGCTGGGGAGTTGGTGAGTCCGAAGTACATGACGAGGGGTTCAAAAAGTCCGTATTTTGTTTTGAAGGCGGCTTTAGGTTCGTCGCCCTCTTTGACTCGTATGTTGTTGTACCTCCATCGCACGTTGAGTTTGGTGTATATGCGTCCATTTCCAAGGTCGTTGATGAGTTCTGACATGAGCGGTAGCGGGTATTGGTTACGTACGGTGCAGGCGTTGATCTTCCGATAATCTTGAACCGGGCGTAGTTTGCCGTCCTTCTTTTTGATGAAGAAGAAGGACGAGGTGTATGGTGATTTTGAAGGTCGTATGTAGCCCATTTTGAGTTGCTCGTCTAGCCATTTGCGTAGTTGGTTGTCTTCATCTTGTGACATAGGGTAGACCTTGCAGTCGATACTCGCCGGGGTGCCTGGTTTGAAGTCGATTGCGTGGTCCCAAGGTCGCGATGGCGGGAATCGGTGGGAAGCTTCTTCATTGAAGATTTTTGCGAAGCGTTGGTACAGTTCAGGGAGTACTGCTGCGGTGGTGTTCTGGTTGGCAGCGATGGCTAGTTCAGTAGCTGTGGTACGTATCTGGCATTCCTCTTCCAGTTCCTGGATGATGTCCTCCGCTTCGTCTTGGGTGATGGTGCTGGCAATGGTGGTTTGCGGTTCCGTCGGGTTGATGGAGCGAAGTACTATGGGTAATGCGTCTTCGTGAATGGTAGCATGAGCCCAGCTGATGGTGGGTTCGTAGGTCGCGAGCCACGGGTAACCGAGGACTAGGTCTTCGTTTCCAATGTCCGTGACTAGGAATCTCATGACCTTGTTAATGCCTCTGGTTTGGACGTCGAGATCGACGAAGTGAGTGATGGACCCAGCTTTGTTCTTGGTGTTATCTATGTTCCATATTTTCTTGGGTCGCTCGAGGGCTTGTAGCCCGAGGCCCATGTGTTTCGCGAACGTGGGTCTTATGAAGTTGTCGGTGGCACCTGAATCAACGAGCCCTTTTATGTCGGCCATGGAGTAACTGGTATGAATCGAGACTGGAATTCGGAGCGAACGGTAGTGAGTCATGATTACAGAGTTACAATTAACTGCCCTCACCCAGGCCGATGGGTTTAGGCGTCCTGAAAACCCTCTTGGGTCCATAGGTCTTTGAATATGAGGTCTTTGACCTCGTCGCTAGCCCCTCTAATAGTGTCCATCCACCCCTTGGCTTGTTCTTCGGGCGTAGCTTCCGCGCGTCGTGAGGTCATGGGCTCTTGACTGTAGTAGTCGGTATCCGCGCTTCGACTGGTACTTGTGCGGGGTTGATACTGCTGTCGTGGTTTCCTGGGCCGCGTACAGTCTCGTGAGAAGTGGCCGGGGTTGTTACAGTTGTAACAAATGACTTCCCTCATATCGTGGCGCTGTCCACCTCCCCTCCCTTGTCCTGGTCCTCCTCTTGGTGGGAAAGGGGGGCGTTGATACCCTCCTCGGTTTGGATCTCCTACTTCCGCGAGTCGTGCACGGGTTCGGTCTGCTGAGGTGTCCATTGCGTTTGGGTCATAGCGTGGTGGCGGGAATCGAGGTGGTGCCCATTGCGGGGCATAGCTTCGCGGTTGGTTAGGTCGGGGTTGCGGTGCATTCCGTGGGGTGGTTGTGTTGAGGCCTAGCCTTGCACGTAGGTGGATGTATTGTTTTTGCCGTCGTAGGGTGGCGTCCTTCCACTCGTTGAAGGTCTGGGGGTCGTCGAGTTTGTATATTTTTGTAAAAAGGGCTCTCGGGAGTCCCGCTGTGAACCGGTCCATTGTTTGGCGGTCGTTGAGTCGGTAGTCAGCCTTTTGTGCTAGTTGTTCGAAATTGGTGACGTACGAGTCAATATCATCTCCTATCATTTTGAATCCTTTGGCTAGCGTGGCTTGTGCTTGCTCTTGTTCCAGCACGTTGGAGAACCTATCCGAGAACCCGGCTGTCAAGGTGTCCCACAGAAAGGGGTCGTATCGATTTCGTCCGTGGTGTAGTTCGTTATTGAGCCATTGGAGGAATCCAAGTGTCCAGTTAGACACTCGTGGCCCTTTGATGAAGCCTAGGAACAGTAGGCATCGTTGATAGACGTGGGTCATGATCGGTGCCTCTGCGTTTTGCCCCCAGTATATGTGCCATTGGGTGAGGAATGATTCGTACTCATCTCTATTCCCGTCAAATGTGTTGGGGGGTTCTCCTACTAGTTTGTCCGCCCCATGTGGCGGTCCTGGTATTGGTCCCGCTGCTGGTGGGGGTGGTGGTCCTCCGCCAAAGGGATGTCCTCCTCCTCCGCCGCCGAATTGAGGGAGTCTTCCTCCTCCGCCTCCCAGTGGATGTTGCGTTCGGACGCGAGATGCCCGAAGAGTTCTGCGACGGAGACGAAGTCCGCACGTTCGGTGCCAGAACCGAGGAGCATTGGCGCGCGTGGAGACACATCGAGGCATGCTTCCTCCCTGACGCGCAGAACTGAAGATCGAAGATGGCCGTCACGTGACCCTGGCACGTGACCTGCCCTAGAACCTGCTAGAATAGTCCAGAAGGATCCGGATGAGCTTGAGCCCGGATCAGCCTTGTGTTTGTGACTGATGTGACCACTGACTCGTACGGACTCTGATTGGATTGTGACCGCCTTGTGATATTAGGATTAGCGGCTGTGTATTAGGGTTGCTGAGCTTCAAAGCTCCATCTCTTGTAGTATAAGTAGTGGACGCTGCCCGTCCTTAGATGGCAGCTTTGATATCTTGAAGAACTCCTTCCCTTTGTTCTATCTTTGCTCCCTCTATTGCGCGTGCCCTCTTGTCGTCCATCGCTCCCTGCTATAAGTCGTTCAACTTCTCGTTATCATAATCGACTTCATTTTCACTCGGACCTCGGTCGAACTCAGCAAACCGGTTCCAAATCCAAGTCAGATTACTACGTCCCGAAGGAACGTAACATTATATCAAAGCTCTTCCCTACCTCTTTGCTGAGTCTAGGATGTCGCAAACGTTGACAAGGAGAGGCCTAGAGGTTCTGAAGTCGCGGCTGGACAGCGCCGCTAGGAAGCATGCCGCCTTCGCACGTGCAAAAACCATTTTGAAGCACCTGGAGCTGGAGCAGCTAAGTGACGACCCTCCGATGTCTTCCGTTCCCTCACCATCGTACATCGAAGCGTGGTATCTGAGGAGGCCGCCCGCCACGGCGAGAGAAGAATTTGACTCATTCGACCCAAAGTTCCCGGAGCCGCCTGCCGAGGCAAGAGAACAATACGAGGACTGGATTTACGACGCGTACGGCCAACCCATCGAGTACGAAGTCTGGGGTCTGCCCAAGGAGGAGACCGGCTACGACTGGCACGGCAACCGGGTAGTCTGGGACCACTATAATGAGGAATGGACGCCGCCTGCCGAGGCACGAGAAGAATACGAGGATTCAGCTGAGTACTACGACAGTCCTGGTGAGGTAGATGAATACGCTGACGACGACTACTACGACGCGCAAATCGCGGTCTACGACGAATATGAATACGATGCCGGCTCGGAGGCCGAGGACCCGCCTGCCGAGGCACAAAAAGAATACGAGGACTTAGAAGATCCACGTGCCGACGCGAGAGAAGAATACGAGGATTTTGCCGAAGAAGACGAGGAGTACGACGAAGAAGGCGAGTTTCCAGCCGGCGAAGTTCAAAACGACGGCTACGACGAGAGTTGGATGGGCCCGCGCTCCAACCTAGAAAAGAGGGTCCACCTCCATGTGGACGAAGAATACGACGACGGTTATGACGCAGACTGGATGGGACCATGCAGCGAAGCTGAGTACCTCCCTGCACATCAGCATGGCGACGCGTCGATTGACGACTGGATCCCGGACATGCTAGCACCGCCTGAGGAGGCAAGAGAACAATACACGGAGCCAGGAGCATACGCACCTTGGCAGCAGCAAGTGACGCAGGCGTGCGGCGAACTCTTAGTCGCGCAGCAACATGCCTGGTACCCAAGTGCCGCGCCGGTGGAGTACGACGCCCCGGTACCCATGGACACGTCGGCAGGAAGGGCGCTGAGCCGCAGAGCTAAAGCTAAGTTCCCCATAGCTTCGCGAGTAGGCGGAATGACAACCCCGGCTAAGGATGATGAGCAGCGTGGGCGCTGCGCTAGAAAAGAGGGTAATGTTGCGTTCGGACGCGAGATGCCCGAAGAGTTCTGCGACGGAGACGAAGTCCGCACGTTCGGTGCCAGAACCGAGGAGCATTGGCGCGCGTGGAGACACATCGAGGCATGCTTCCTCCCTGACGCGCAGAACTGAAGATCGAAGATGGCCGTCACGTGACCCTGGCACGTGACCTGCCCTAGAACCTGCTAGAATAGTCCAGAAGGATCCGGATGAGCTTGAGCCCGGATCAGCCTCGTGTTTGTGACTGATGTGACCGCTGACTCGTACAGACTCTGATTGGATTGTGACCGCCTTGTGATATTAGGATTAGCGGCTGTGTATTAGGGTTGCTGAGCTTCAAAGCTCCATCTCTTGTAGTATAAGTAGTGGACGCTGCCTGTCCTTAGATGGCAGCTTTGATATCTTGAAGAACTCCTTCCCTTTGTTCTATCTTTGCTCCCTCTATTGCGCGTGCCCTCTTGTCGTCCATCGCTCCCTGCTATAAGTCGTTCGACTTCTCGTTATCATAATCGACTTCGTTTTCACTCGGACCTCGGTCGAACTCAGCAAACCGGTTCCAAATCCAAGTCGGATTACTACGTCCCGAAGGAACGTAACAGTGGACCCTGGCTGAAACTTCCTCCTGGTCTTCTGGGCAGTGGAGGTCCGCCTGCTCCTGGTGGTGGGTCGGGCATATCTGGTCCTACTGCCCTGAATATTGCGGCGTCGTCCGCAGTCATGTGATGTCCTATTGCAGGATTGATGGGTCTTAGGTGGGCTTCGGCTTCTTCTGCGATTCTTCATGCTTCTTCAACTGCGAGTTCTTCCCGAGTGACTGTGGCTGTCGCCATTTCTGCTGGGGGTTGTACGTGGATGGTCTCTGGTTCGTTGATATGAAGGGACTCAGCTGTCTGAACTACGTCCTCGATTTCTGATTCGTCGTCTGCGTTGGTTTCTCCGTCGTCTTCACTTGTTTCAGATGGGGCCGGGGTCCTTGGTTCTGACGTGCTTGGTTCTTCGTCTGGTTGTCCGTCGATGCATCCCCACTGTTCTCGGGTTGGTAGGTTTCTGGCGTCGATGTCACAGTTATAGTTTCTTCCTGCGGGTCGTACTGCGTCGTATCGGTTGTCTATGGGGTTCCCTGTAATCTCCACCCAGCACAAATTGTCAAAATTGAACTCAACGGGGCGGTATCGGGTTGGCCCCAATGCAAAGTCTACGAAGTAGCCGGTTTCTCCCTGGTATTCTCTCCACCTGGCGGCTCCTAGGAATTGTTCTGGTACGTTGTGGTCTCCCCTGCGTTCAAGGGAATAGGTTTGAAAGTTTCTCCACTGGTCTTGAGTTGTGAATGCCACAATGAAGGGATCTTGGTCTTAATGTAACGCCACCACTGGCGTTAGTCCAACTTGGGCTACGAAAGGGCGTTCACGACTTAGCGTCTTCGATGTCACGTGACCTATAATCACGAGATACACGGTGCTTATGCACGGCACATGATCTCACTCCATACACTAGGGCAAGTCGTGCCACTAGGTAAATTGATAATCAATGAAGTTGACTTGCACAAGGAGGCAAGCGAAGCACACGTGAGAGAGACGAGAAGAGAGTGGTGATTGAAGAAGACCAAGATGGCGTATCTTGGTCTTATCGAGCCACTATTTATACATATACGAGGATGCTTTAAAGCTCCTCCCGAATCTGTAAGATGAACGGCATAAGTAGCTCGAACCCTACTATCGCTATCCTAGTTATGACTCATGCCACATCGGCATGTGATTGTACTACTTGCTGACTGATATGAACTGTCCATGACACATTACGACTTACTAAGGGGTCATCACCGTAAAGTAAGTGTCCACTTCGACGAGTCGTGACATCTCACATCCTCACATCACCATTGCTAGAAATGTCTCCTATTACACATGGCTACCTAGACAAGGCTCCAAAGTCCATTCTTAAGCTTGACTCAACCATTTCTAGCGATTCCATGGGCATTCGGGTTGCCGCCATCTCATTCTCGCCTCCAGGCCATTGGGCCTGCCTACTCATCAACTGCCAGGCTGGAACCATAGGCTGGGGCAATTCGGCAGGATGGGCACCACCAGCTGGCTTTGAGAGGCAGCTCAAGATGTGGTTGGCCCATTTTTCTCCTCAAAATCAGTTCTCAGGGATTCAAGCGTTACCTTGTGCACGCCAGACTGATGGATACTCCTGTGGCATCATCGCGATTAACACCCTGAAGCACCACATATTCGGTGATGAACTCTGGAATGAGTCACATCGGGAGATTCTACGCGTTTCTGAGTTTCTTGGTATCTTGGAATTCTCGGAAAGCCAAACTCAGGTAAGTATTGTGACTATTGTCTCCGCATGGTGCATCTAGGGTCCCTACTAACTAGACTTAATATCACCGTAGCTATTGGCCACTACCAATTCTGTTGTGCAGACTGCCCCTTTGACGATGTCACTTTCAAGTCCCCCATCGCAGACTACCGACACAATGAGCTCCAACTCATCAGACTGTGACTCAGTCACCACCCCTGACTCTGCGCCGGTTACAACACCATCAAGTCTCTTGTCCCTGCGTCCAGTTTGATATGCAAAGCGTCCAAAGTGTCCACTGACACCATCAAGTCATGATTCAACTTCGAGTTCATCTGGGTTGAGAAGAGCAAAGCGCCCCCGCACGCTTGCATATCCACCAACCGGCACAGAAAGCCAAGCACAAGTGACCAGGGCCACACCAGTTGGCACCAGCAAACAAGCTTTATCAAAGCGCAAGGCGAATGACAGTGTTCAGAATGGCACATTTGCCAGGGACCCAAAGCGATGGGACAAATACAAGAAAAAGCTTGCAAAGCTAGACCCTGGGTTTGAGGTTTCCGAGACCGATCCAAGTCGCATACGCTACGCAAAGCATTCCAGCTGTGGTGGATGGTATCTCATGGCAGCTCCTTATGACAAAGAACGGTTCAAGACACACGTCAACGACTGTTCGTATTCGAAAGACATGGGTGGAATGAAGACACTTGAAGGCTTTGGTGTCATCATACTCTCAGCGAACGCACACCCCACTGGCAGTTCTTCACTGGCGTCTTCATCCAACACTCATTCTCCTGTGCTTGCCCCGCTTCCGTGCCCTGGGCTCACTGAGAAGGACAGCACACACATCCGCCAATACTTTGCACGCACTTCTGTGGCAAGTGCCGGCGGCAAGGATATTCACAGTGTTGCCGAGTCTCTCTTCCATGACAAATTCAAGAACCTTTCTTTGGACAAGAAAGATCTTGTGCGACTGAAGCAAAAGCAAACACATAGCTGGTCAGTTGATCACTTGATGAAGACAGTTCACGCCATCGGGAAAGTCCCCTGTGAAGGGAATGCTCAAGTGGCCGCAGATGGATCATTGGAGCCTTGTAAGGTGTGCAAGGCCTTGCTGTCATCAGCAGCATTCAAGAAGGCGATCACAAGAAAACCTGCCCTTGGAAAGAATCGTGCTTATATTCCTCATGTGTACCAGCCCGCCGTGATTGGCAAAATGTATAGTCTTGGGTTCAGTGATCTACTGGATGGCATAAGTTTTGTAGTCGACCCGAGATCCTACAGATAACTAACTACTTGACCCATAGTGTTGAGACGCGACTGCATAAGTCACATGTCTCGTGGGATCTGATTGTGTCAGCCCACATACTAAATACAGTATCTGTCCCTTATGGACTAATTTGGACTATGGCCGGACTTGTACGGACCGCTTTTGTTTATCTTTATTGACAGAGCCATATATGACTCTTATTGTTCTCTATTGTTAAGATACCGGTATTGTCTGCTTTAGGCAGCTATTGTTCTCTGCCCTCCAATGGCATTTCTCCCTCTGGCGCACAGACCATGTGTATTGTGTTTGGATCACCTGTGCGCACGGACCATTGTTATCTAAGCATCCTGTATATAAGGACTGCTGTTTACGCCCCTACACTTCAGAGTTCCCTTCACCTCTGAAGTGTAAGTTCCTTCTCTCTTTACTTCTCTTAAATACCTTTACTCATAAAGACGTTCCTTTATAGTAACTTGTCTTTACTAGGTATGCAGTTGTAATAGAGTTCCCTTCACCTCTGAAGTTAACTTGTCTTTACTAGCTTCTTGCTATTAACCTCTTCGCTCGTTAGTTCTGCGCTCAACACATAGTCCTCCAGTCACAGTGAGACGTTGAGCCGCTTTGTGCGACAAGTTGTCTCCGGAAACCTCGACGATAAGACAGTTTTCCTGGACATTATGCAAGTCCTCACAGTTCAAGCAGAGCAGCGCCTCCGGGGACGTGGGCTTCAGAACATGAAGTACCCACCAGCACTTGATGACTGGTGCCATGAGCTACTCTGTATACGCCCAGAAGCCTATCGATCTTTCCGTCGGCAGTTCTCTGGGCGCACCAAACGAAGCTTTCTTGACAGACGTTCAAAATCTCCTCGTTTTTGTCAAGGGATTTCTGCCCAGGTTCTTGATTGTGCTGTGAAGTACCTCGAAGACTACCAATACCCTGTCAATGCTCCTCTTGCACTGAGTGTCGATGATACTAAGCTACTTCCAGCTTTCCGACCATACTTCGACAAACGTGTGGACAAGTGGTTCTTGGTCGGTAATGCAGGCGACCCTCTCGAAATCTCGGATATAGATACACTTGAAAGCCAGATCAAAGCCGCCCAAGGACAGCTCGCTACAAAGCTGCGGCTCTGGGTGCTGCAGATACCACTCCCCCATGTGCCTCCGCTAATTCTAGCTGTCGTGCCTCTTGCGTCCTCTACAGATGCTGCTACGATTGCTGCAATGGAACAACGCCTTCTTGACATTCTTATTGCCTCCAGAGAAATCGTTGTGCATCATATCCCTTGGGTCTGATGGGAGCATTGTTGAGCGTGATGCTCGTCGAAGCCCTTGTCAGAAGCGGGTTTGCCAAGTACGTCACCCACTCAATACCCTACTCTGGTGGCAACGGCACACAATTAGACGATATCAAGATATCATTCTTGTATGTGCACGGACAGCATATTGCCATCACCCAGGACCCAAAACATTGTCGCAAGACTGCCTGCAACAATCTGTTCTCTGGCGCACGACTTTTGTTACTTGGCAACTTTCCTATCTATTATGAACAAATCCGAAGCTTGGCATCTGAAAATGATAGCCCTCTTTACTGGCGGGATGTCGATCGACTGGACAGACAAGATGACCGTGCTGCTGCACGTTTGTTCTCTGCACCTTTTCTGCGTCATTGTGTCTCCCGGCATGGTGAGACAAATCTTGGACTACCGATATACCTTTTTGTTCTTGGAGAGCTTGTTGACGCATACGAGAATCGCTATATTTCACACCTGGAACGTGTCAAGATGGTACTCCGTATGCGCTTCTTCAAGTCAATGTGGAAGTCATTCCTTCGGGACTCTGGCTACCCTGAAAATCGGTACTTCATATCAGCTGCAGCGGATGACATTATTGACATCCTGGTGGATGGCCTCATTTGCCTGATCATTATCCACCGGGATCATCTTGAGACGACATTCCTGCTCCTGCCTTGGATGCACGGGAGTGAAGCCAATGAACACGTCTTCGGACTTCTTCGCTCGCTCATACCTGATTTCACCATGCTTGATGTCCTGCGGATGGTACCAAAGCTGAATGTGCGTCTTATGGCAGCCTGCAAGGCCAAAAATACGAAGGTCGACTTTCAGACGCACCGCAGCTGGCTACTCTCACACCTACTTTGATGCCGACAATATACCCCTCCGTGTTCTCTCTGAGTTCCCATCCGATCACTGAGATATCACAAGCTGCTGCAGTCGCGTTCGATGAGGCCAGCACTTTATGGGACCTCCTAGGGTATTATCATCTCAGCGGCCACGTTCCTGCACCCTCTGGCTGCCCCCGTCCAGGTCAAGACACTCCTGCTTCGTCGGCAGTCACAGGAAACTCATTGAGACATATTTCCGAACCCGATGAAGATGCCGATGACTCAGAAGAACCCGAACACACTGCACCACAGGACCCCGATCGCCGTACTCTACATGAGGCCCTGGGTGCCAGCAATCGAGTTTCTGGACTTGATCATTCAGCTCAGGCACAGCTTGACGAATACTCATATGCTGCAGCATGCCTAAGCTTTGAAGACCAAGAAAAGATGTAAGCGATTTAGCTCACGCAACCCTCACTTTCATAACAGCTTAATCACCCCCCAGCGAATCACTTCCAGACGAAGACCCAGATATGCAGGCTGTGCTCATGCAGCGTGTCTTGGAAATTGTCATGGAGGTTGAGAACCTCACAGGCGACAGAGAAAGCCCAGGTACAGGACAATCTTACAAGTATTTGTCCACATACCCTGGGACCGTTCACGCAATCTAGCCAACCAAGGTAAGTTTTCAGTGTCCAGGTCGACAACAGCAACAGAACCGTTGCTGATGCATTCTTCCAGCGCCGCTCTGGACCCAACATTGGACTCAGAGACATTCAGCGAGCTTTCGACACTCATTCGTGTACGTTTTAGGCACCAATCCGAGGAAGAAGCAAGTTCTGTTCGCATTGCGCGAGCAGGGAATACTCAAAGGAAGACAACCGACGCCGGTTTAGATCAAGACGGGTCTGAAACTGAAACTTATCCTCACAAACCGAATGCAACAACGTCACAGGACTCAGAGCGGCGACAGCTGGCAAAGAAAATCAATGAAGTAATCAAAGCTGGGTCGGTGCAAACAGAAGGCACAGGATTGAATCGTCACAATCGGTGGACTACAGAGAAACTCGCTGCAGGCAGTGCAGGCCCAAGCACCCGAGCCAGTGGTGACTCGGACATGGCAGCGGTTTCTGGGAATGTTGCGAATGCCCAGGCTGCTGCTCGAAAATCAGCAAATAGCGTGAGCAGTTCCCTTCCATTTGTCTGGCCTTATGATCAACTCAGGGCTCACGATAATCACAGGTCCTGAAGCAACGGTCCAGCGCATTTGCGTCACTCAAGAATTCAGAGTCGCTTGCATCAGCTAAAGTTAACCTTCTTTGTTCTCTCACAAATGGGTGCTTCGGTCTTGCTGTAGTTGATGACCAACTGGTGATGGTGGAAGGTGCGTTCAATTATTTTTCACAGATATTCCCCCCGCTCATCGTTTCATCAGTGCTTACAATGTATGAGAAGAGTAGCGGAAAGGGTGCCAAACACTCGTGGACATCATCAACGGCATCCATTGGGGCTCTATCTTACCTTGCAGTGCAATGTTACCAACACACTCGACAACGCCAGTTTCGGGCCATGGAATGCACAGTGACACGGACTGCACGTTTTACACACCTCCCTTCACTTGCATTCCTCTGCATCGTACCAAATGGTATAGTCCGGCGGTCCACTACAAGTCATTTCCTTGAGCTCCTTCCGGGGCCTTTCGAACACATATTTCAAGGTTTAAATTTGGAAAAAGACTTGGTTCTCGCAGCGGTCAAGGGCCTTTTAAGACCATCACGAAAAAACAGGCATCATGAAGCTAGCCCGATCGAAGACGCAGATGACTAGGATCTCGCACGGTTTGACCTATCGGTTGTATGACTATTGTACATGTAGTGTGGATTTTTTCTTACGATTTTTCCTTAATTTTAGCGATTTTTTTACACCTCCTGGACGTCGGGTATGAAGTCCACCCATGAAGTTTCCATTTTCAGATGCCGGGTACAAAGTCCACCCATCAGGACCCTAATTTGGGTCGTTTCGGTCCACCCCCGAGGATCAAAATCGCCCGAAATCGATACCCGACCTTATGCGGCATTATCAGGGGGCCTAACAGACCTCAATGTGGGCCGGCTCGCGTTTGCCGAGTCGCTTGCGCCGGGCCGCGTGCGCGCGCTGCGCGTCGCACCCCGACGACGCGCCCGAAGCACCGGCAGCGCGGGTCGTCGAGGCCATGGGCGGCACGGAGCCGGACGTCGCACTCGAGTGCACAGGCACCGAGGCGTCGATTGGCGCCGCGATCCAGGCCGTCCGGTTCGGCGGCACCGTGTTCGTCGTCGGCGTCGGAGTTCCCGTTGTTGCAGCCGTCGACGTGGGGGAGGTGAGACCTCAGGTTCCAGTACCGGAATGCTAATACGTGGCCCCCAAGGCGATACGGCTCTTGGAGGCTGGGCTGCCGAGCGACATTAGTAAGTTCGTGATGCATCGGTTTCCAATCGAATATGCAGTACGCACATTTGAGACGAGCGCAGATGTGAAGAGCGGTGCGAGCAGCCCGATCGGCCCCGTGCCACATATGAGCGCCGCGTCGCCGAGCCGAAGGCCTGCGCGCTCGAACGGCGGCGAGGGCGACTGAGAGCGGCTCGAGGAGCGCGCCGTCCTCGAAGGAGAGGAACGGCGGGAGCTTGTGAGACCATACCGCCGGGTGGGTGATGTAGCGGCGCAGCAGCCCGGGAACGGGCGGCGTGGAGCGGACGAAGACGGGTTCGCAGCCGTTATAGCGGCCTACAAGTCACGGGGTGCAGGTGTGGCACGGGATGCCAGGCTCGATGGCAACTCGGTCGCCTGGTTTAAGATGGATGGACAGCGATGATCTAAGGAAGATCGACGATGTCGATCTGGGGGTGATTGGCGAAGCAGTCAAGGAAAGACACCTCTCCAGCGGACTCGTGGCCGAGGACGTGTTTGTCCTCGACGATCATCGGTCCGATGCGACCAGCGTGCCAAAAATGTACATCAGAACTAGGAGAGATAAGATGAGGGGCGCAAAGACCCCGAGTCGTCATAATATAGCACGTACCCGCAGATCCCTGTGCTGCGAATCTCTACAACCACCTCTCCCTTCTCCAGGACTGCCCCAGATTGGACATCTGCAACCGATGGTTGCGCTTCATCGAGCCGCGTAGTTGTGGATGCCATATAATGGCAGGTGCGGACTGCAAGCGCCCGAAAGTTTGTGTTCTAGAGTTGTTGGTGCGTTTACCCGGGGCTCCGCCATCGATCTGGTCGCATTGGGTGTACAATGTACGTTATGGGGGGAGGCACAGGGCCGTCGACGTCACCGCTTACGTGGACCGATGTGTCGATGTGTCTTTCTTGAGCCACCATGGATGCGTCCGAGTTGACAGGCGGGGTAGAGCCCAGATTAGGGTGAGGAAACGATGCGAGAGAGAGAAAAATGAGAAGCCTGGGCCGCCGAGGCAACGACCGCGGGATGGTTGGCGGCTTGGTTGGCGGTAGAACTGAGGGCGAGAGCAGGAGCCAACAAAGGCGGCGGGACGAGGCCAAAACATGAAGGCGGAAATGCTAGGAGTGATTGATAGATGTATTGCGAAGAACGGTCAAGTCCTCCCTGACTAACATGGACCACGCCGGGATAAACGAATTAACGAAACTGCACAGCAGCAGTGCCAGAGAAAGTGCCAGAGAAGTGGTGGATGATATCTGGGTGGGAAGCCAGCGCCAGTTTCCGAAACGGTAAGTATAAGTAAGTAGAATGGGAAAGAAGACGGGGAGAGACGGGGAGTGGACGTGGCAGTAGGTAAAGGAAAGGAAGTGATGCTATCGGTATCTGAACGGGCACGGAACGCGACTATGAGGAAGCGGACGGAACAAATAACATACGGGCGAGAACAAAGACAGCCGTAAGCTTGGGTAGAAGATCATGAAAAAGAAATACGCACGAGCCATTGCGCCCATGCTCCGGGAAAAGGGTGATGGCGATTGCAAGGCGAACTTGAAGTGCGCCGGGTGTAAAACGGACGACGACAATGCGAAAATATCGACACGACTGGAGAGACAAACGGAAAATTCAATTGCGTTTTTAGAGAATAAAATACATTACGATTTCACTCTAGCTTCTGTCCTCGCAGATCTATACGAGCTTGTCGGAAAACCTGTCGTCGAGAGACTCGGCCAGTTACACGTTCCGAAAAAATCTCGTGTGGTGCCCGACATCTGCCTTCTGTTTTCTTCCCTTCCATGCGATGGGGTCCAATTCCGTCCGACGACTTGATGAATTTGTAAATTTGTTCGTATACCCCGACGCTCTCCGCGCTCATCGAATCCCGCAAACCTGGCTCACAGCCCGAAACCTTGTACGAGCCCCATTGCTTCATGTAGCACAGCCTAAGACCCTGCCTGGGGCACGGGGCGAGATCGACGTCGTACAAGTTGTCCGATCGTCGGTGACAACTCTCGTATCGGAATTCGGAAAAGGCGACACCCACTACCGTGGTAGCGGGCCTCATCACCGATTCGTTCATTTTGTTTGTCACGGCCTCCTGGAGACAGGGAAACCATTCGATGCTTCGTTCGAACTTCACGGAGACCCTCCTGCAGATCGTCCGATCCCAACTTCCTGTCGCGGTGTTTGTCTTCCTTTCTGCCTGTCACAGTGGGGAGCCGACCGAAGACAGAAATGGCGACAAAGGGTTGCACATTGCGATTGCGATTCGATTCTGCGGCTGTCCGGGAGCGTCATCGGACGACGTGGGCGATATACGGACAGGGTAGACATATTTTCTCAGAGAGCTCAGGACGCGGAGGAGTGCCACATTACGAGAGATCTGCGAGGGCGCTTCAGTTTGCGGTGAAGAAGATCTGCGGTGGAGAGGGACGCTAGAGCGATGGGTCAACTTTTGTTCATTACAGCTCATGATCGCGCGTCGTGAGTGAGTTATCGAATTGTTTGGGTACTCGTGCTTACGTAGAATGTAATCCAGACTGCAATGCGGTGCAGTGACCATACTGCTACTTGGTCGAGGAGACGCCTGTCGCATTACTGGTTGCTTGACCGCGTCCAGATAGATTTTGTAGGATAGACGAACTACTTGTCACAAGGGCACGGCCCACATGCTACGTGTAAAAAAGGTCGGTTTGGATGTATCACAATATGGGTGACGCAATGTACGGACGTGGATCAATGGATCCGACAGGCGGAGCGGATTTTTGGGAAGAAATGTGGGGGGGGACAGTGTAGTGTGTGAGAGGGAAGAGGGAAATAAGAGCAAAGCTGTAAATGTGAGGATTGGAGGGTTGAGTCAAACCGAAAGCGAGAGGGATCAGGCCTCGATCACGAGCCGACAGAGGCTACGGAAAGAGGTAAGTGCTGCTTGGGCCAATTGATTGCAGTCCCGGAAGCTTAGTGCTGGGGATATCGAGTCTGACTCGCGCTAGGATTGAGGGAGAAGGCCTACGTGACTCACAGATCCATTCGGTCAAAAGGAGGGGTTTTTTTAGAAAACTCGGTACCTATGATCAAAACGACATAGAGAAGGGGGAAAGGAGTGATTAGGAGTGGTAAGGGCGAACGAGATGAAATGCAGGGAGAATGGAACGGGATGGGAACGGAACGTGAAGACGGAGTGACAAAATAAGAGGTAGTAAAGCGAGGCGAAGATGAACACACTAAGTTAGGCTGAGTCAACATAGTGTGTTCGTCTTCGCCTCCCGGGAAAAGAGAAATACATCGGCTTCGCTCCGGTCGAAGTGCGGCGTGGTCATAGACTGGTGATAGCGATCGCCAAGTGGAGTGCGGCGTGTAAACAAAAAGATAGATGATGATGATGGCTCATATAAATCCGCGGACATGAAAAGGTATGTATGCCGGCCCGGATCGAGGAGAATGGACGTACTAGTGTGAGCATCGTTTTCGACGTAGGACAAGGCTAGGCTGTGGGGTGATGCACGTGGTGCCGGAGATCGCCGCATCCGAAGTCGCGAGGCATATTGCGCCTCACTGGCAAAGGTTGATCGTTGATCAATTTCCCACAGACTTTGCTGTGCACCTACAATATAGGTATATCGAAACGACAACTTTTGAGCATGGTATTCCGTTCACAGTGACTCGCACGACATATCCCCCAACCTCTCCCCGAACAACTTGAGAGTACTTCGTCTTTACCTCAATGTAAGGGACTCAGGCTACGCCCGCATGAACCATCGCTGCATCAACCGCTACCTCAGAACGAGAATTTCGCGTTAACGGGCCAACTGCACCGTTCGAAAAGTGGATAAAGACGCCTGTGTACAAATATGCAGTAGATACGACCTCGTTCGCGCGTCAATCTAGGTCCTCGGTACATGTCTTCGTCTGCGTCTGCGCCTTCGCCCAGTCAGTCCACCTCATGTGAATCATTTCGGACTAGCTATATACGGCGTGTGGCCGCGACAGTGGAAAGACTGGGCGAGTTCAATCCCGAAGCGCATCCGCGATATGACCAGGGCAGGTCTTTCTATCAGCCGAAGACGTGCAGTCCGTGGCTCGACCCTGGGACTTCAAATCGGGGATGGAGATCACGTTTGGTCACGTAGTAGGACGCGCCGTATAAGGGATCGCGCCAGAAAGTTTGCTCTTCCGAGAGTTGTTGGTGCGTGTTCCCGGAGCCTCCGAGTCGCCATCGCGCCTGGTCACGCTACCAATGTACATATGAGGAGGCAACATCCAGTAGGGCCGTCGGCGTCATAGTTTAGGTGGATAGATGTGCCGATGCGCCTTTCTTGGGCCACCATGGATGCGTATGAGTTGACAGGCAGAGTAGAGTCCAGATTAAGGAGAGGGGAGGAAACGATGCGAGAAAGAGAGGGGGGGAAGAGAAACCCAGGCCACCCAACAATCGCGGGATGGAGCGCAACGACTGGCGTTAGAAATGTGGGCAAGTGAAGCAAGAGTCAACAAAGGCGGCTGGACGGGGCCAAAATATGAAGACGGCAGCGCTAGGAGTGATTGATAGAGGTCCGGAACGGCAAGTATAAATAAGTAGAATGGGAGAGGAGATGAGGGGAGATGGGAAGTAGAGGCGGCATAAGTAGGCGAAGGAAAAGAAGTGCGATGCTATCGGAACGGACACGGAACACAACTATGAGGAAGCGAACCTAGGGAACGAAACAAATAACATATGGGCGACTGTCGCATCTGGCTGTCGTTGAACAGATGAGCTACTCGCCATGAGAGAATGGGAGATATATAGTGAGGGTTGCTTTGCGATCGAATACGTCAAATGGTGTGGGCGAAGCAGTGTATACGCATAGATCTGTGCAAGGCGTGAGTCCGATGGGTGGAGCAGGTCCGGCTGGGGAGGCCCGGGGAGAGGACGAACGAGGAAGCAGGCGGGTGAGAGGGAAAGGCGATGATGGCGACTTGGACGAGTGAACGGCTGCTTGGCGCTCGAACCAAAGGCGAAATAGGGCACGAGCCTTAATCGATTTTCTCGAAAGCACAAGCAGGAGGGGGGTGTCATATCATGAGAGATCGGCGAGGGTGCTTCAGTTCGCAGTGAAGAAACTGGGGAAGGAGCGATGGATCACGCTAGAGCGATGGGCTAACTTTGTTCATTACGGGGCATGAGTGTAACGTTATCAAATCTGTGTGGGTAGCAGGTACGTGGTTACAAAAGGGTGCCTACAGTAGAGCCGTAAGAGGCGTCGTGCGACAATCGAACTCAGGCTGGTTGTGCATACTTTGACCCTGACTACTAAATCTCTGACTTGGTCAGCTGGAGCCTGGAACCTGGAGTCAACGAAAGATGATGCATCGAGATGTACGGAGCTGCTGAGTTCAAAAATAGGCTGGTTCGAGCCTAACAAGGCGACCGGAAGGCGACCTGTGATCTATTCCTCCGGTCTGCTTCACCTCCCCCTTCTTTTGCTCCGATTCCGCGGAGCGGACTGAGTCTGGCTTCTTTTCTTTTCTTCATCTCATAGGTGTTATCATTGGCGAGTTTTCGTTCGAATCGACACTCTTGATGCGCCGTCTTGTGAGGTCTGGGGATAGCGTCAACGGCATCCCTCCCATTGGTCTCCAACTCCCGAACTGGACAAGCTGACACTCAGTTCCTGTGACCAGTAAGGACCCAAGATCGCCGGTGATCCAGAACTGAGCGACAGGGAAGTCATTTGCGCTCGGCGGGATGAAAACCCACGACGACGACCCCAAATACTGGACGCTCGACTCCGAGTCACTCATGTCCCAACAGGCTGAGTGTGCGCGCAAGCGTCGTTCTTCACTCTCCCGTGAGAACTTTGAGTACTTTGTGCGCTGATGGGCAGCGCTGGAGGCGGCGGGTCTGCGGTCATTCTGGACAGAGCCCAAACTTGTTGTACATCATTTTGTGCGCGGTGCGCGGCCAAAGCTGGCAGAGGTGTGTTCCCTCGTTTCGTGAGACTTGCCGTCAACAGATCCGTTTTCCCCCTTTTGCAGTACTCGCTTAGTAACATCCGAACCATCCACTCGTCAACGAGACGTCTAATCAAGTCGAAGCGCCTTGCTCGCCACCAATTGCTTTTCACGTTTGGTAGGATCGTTGCGAGTCAGGGCTTGATGACGTTTATGCAATCACGCTGAGAGCAGGAACAAGGGCCCATCGATAACATATGATCCCGCTCATGTTGCATTTCGGCACGCTCGACCCGGCCGACTCGAACTTTCCGCCGCGCTCACTCGCGGCGGCTTTGGAGACCATGAAGGACTCGTTTCTCATCCCCGTTAAGTCCTGCATCTCGACTCTATTTTGTATCGTTATTTCCGACTGCATTCCGTGTCAAGCGCAAGGACCTTTGTTTCAGACTCATAGGGGCTCGCGCACCCCTCTTTCCGTACATTCTCGGTCTCGCCCCCGTTTCCTTCTATTCTCCCGACTCCTGTTTCATGCCTATCATGGCCCGTGCGTCTTTGTTCTACTTTACTTTACTTTGTCTCTATGTCTCGTAAAAACGTATCTACACTGTATAAAAAACCGTTTCTATGTACCGAATACACATCCAGTTCTATTCCCATTTCCCTCTCGTGTGTGCCAATCTTCCCTCTCCAAAGCGAACTTGATTCGCCTTTGCTCATCGCTCTCGTCTTCTGTCTTCGATCGCCTCGCGCTGCTCTATTCTCACTCGCCAACCGAACCGGCCTTATTCGGAAACCCCTATCACCTGACCGGCTCGACTTAGCCGGATCGCCCTGTGTTGCCCCACCTTTAGATAACAGCTCACATATCGTAAAATTCCACTGGATACGGACTTTTGGACATGTGCTTATTTTCTTTGTTAATGATTGTTGTTACTGGACGGATTAGGACCCTTTGGTAATTGAAGTATACGTGACATTTTTCCTTTGGGGTGACTTCACCACCCAAAAGAACTGGCACCTCCCTCGCAAACTCTGTTGGCTGACGTCATGCGGCGGAAAGTGTCGAAGCCTGACAGGATCCGGATAGATAATTTGCGGTGGCCCACGTGGGTGTTGCTAGGGTGGGGGGGTCGCATAATTTTGGATCGGAGCTCATCCCGATCCTTTTGGGCACTCCGATTCCGTTCCGTTCCACTCATCCTTGATTCGTGCGTTAAGGGAAGATCTTCCCTTCACTGTAGTGAGTGACGTCTGAAGTAAAATTATCTCTCCAATGGGTCGAAAATTTGCATTTTCTACGCGTGAGACGCATATACAGGATCGCGTCTGCACAACCCGTAACGTGTTCTCTCATTTATGCATCGACGCATGGTTCCTGCTCTAGTCTCCGGTGGGGATACCTCGGTAGTAGATGGGTAGACTGCTTTGACGGACTGTGACCTAATCTGTACAAGTACACTCGAAACTCTGTGATACAGAATATGGATTGCTGTAGCGGTTCTATCTTCTAGGAGTCAATACAACTCGTCCAATTACGTCCGTGGACAAACTTCGAACAATCTAAGCGCGTTTCGTGTTCGCCAGCGACCCAGATATTACCCGGTCGATGAAGATTTTCTCTGTGCGCTAGTGGAACCCACATTAAAAGTTCGTCGTTCTCACCACGAATCCAACCGTCGTCGTATATCACAGACTGGTCCGTAAAGTCGACCTGTGTGGTAGTTATCAGACTTTCTGTCGTAGCACCTAACCCATGGATTGACTTATCTCCTGACGAGACGATCCGCTTGTCGTCTGATGAGGGTGCCACAGAGCTGACCGAATCTGTCTGTCCAGTAGATGGGCGAATCTCAGTGTCTCCCGTTGTGGCGTTCCACATACGAATTGTTCGATCGCGAGAGCCTGAGACGATCCGCTGGCCATCCGGCGAGAATCCCACAGACCTGATCGAATTCGTGTGCCCAGAAAATGGGCCTGCCTCCGTGTCTCCTGTCGTGGCGTTCCACACACGAATTGTTCCATCGTCCGAGCCCGAGACGATCCGCTGGCCATCCGGCGAGAATCCCACAGACGTGATCGAAAGCGTGTGCCCAGAAAATGGGCCTGCCTCCATGTCTCCGGTCGTGGCGTTCCACACACGAATTGTTTGATCGTAAGAGCCTGAGACGATCCGTTGGCCATCCGGCGAGAATCCCACGGACGTGATCCAACGCGTGTGCCCAGAGAATGGGCCTGCCTCCGTGTCTCCGGTCGTGGCGTCCCACACACGGATTGTTCGATCTTCCGAGCCTGAGACAATTCGCAGGCCATCCGGCGAGAATCCCACGGACGTGATCGAAGCCGTGTGCCCAGAAAATGGGCCTGCCTCCATGTCTCCCGTCGTGGCGTTCCACACACGAATTGTTCGATCAGAAGAGCCGGAGACGATCCGCTGGCCATCTGGCGAGAACCCCACAGACGTGATCGAAGCCGTGTGCCCAGAAAATGGGCCTGCCTCCATGTCTCCCGTCGTGGCGTTCCATACACGAATTGTTCGATCGTAGGAGCCTGAGACGATCCGCTGGCCATCCGGCGAGAATCCCACAGACCTGATCGAAAGCGTGTGCCCAGAAAATGGGCCTGTCTCCATGTCTCCCGTCGTGGCGTTCCACACACGAATTGTTTCATCGTCCGAGCCCGAGACGATCCGCTGGCCATCCGGCGAGAATCCCACAGACGTGATCGAATCCGTGTGCCCAGAAAATGGGCCTGCCTCCGAGTCCATGTCTCCGGTTGTGGCGTTCCACACACGAATTGTTCCATCGTGCGAGCTTGAGACGATCCGCTGGCCATCTGGCGAGAATACCACGGACGTGATCCAATTCGTGTGCCCAGAAAATGGGCCTGCCACCGTGTCTCCGGTCGTGGCGTTCCACACACGAATTGTTAAATCGTAAGAACCTGAGACGATCCGCTGGCCGTCTGGCGAGAATCCCACAGACGTGATCGAAAGCGTGTGCCCAAAAAATGGGCCTGCCTCCGTGTCTCCGGTCGTGGCGTTCCACACACGAATTGTTCCATCGTCCGAACCTGAGACAATCCGCTGGCCATCCGGCGAGAATCCCACAGACGTGATCGAATCCGTGTGCCCAGAAAATGGGCCTGCCTCCGTGTCTCCGGTCGTGGCGTTCCACACACGAATTGTTCCATCGTCCGAGCCTGAGACGATCCGCTGGCCATCCGGCGAGAATCCCACAGACGTGATCGAATCCGTGTGCCCAGAAAATGGGCCTGCCTCCATGTCTCCCGTCGTGGCGTTCCACACACGAATTGTTCGATCGTCCGAGCCCGAGACGATCCGCTGGCCATCCGGCGAGAATCCCACAGACGTGATCGAATCCGTGTGCCCAGAAAATGGGCCTGCCTCCGTGTCTCCGGTCGTGGCGTTCCACATACGAATTGTTTCATCGTGCGAACCCGAGACGATCCGCTGGCCATCCGGCGAGAATCCCACAGACGTGATCGAATCCGTGTGCCCAGAAAATGGGCCTGCCTCCATGTCTCCGGTCGTGGCGTTCCACACATGAATTGTTCGATCGGCCGAGCCTGAGACGATCCGCTGGCCATCCGGCGAGAGTGCGATGCAATTGACCGCACCTCCAACATTTGAAATCACCATTTCCAATAATGGCCAATTAAATAATTGCCCACGCTCCACCCTTGGGGTACAAGGAAATGGATCGGAATAATGCTTGGAAACAAAGGATTTCGTCGGCGCAAATGGTAGGGCAGAAAGATACACGTGCGGTGCGCTCTTTGCAATCGCCATCCCAAAATACCGCACAAACACATACGCGTCGTTGACGATCCACCTCAATCTCTCTAGCTCTGCTTGAGAAACCTGCTGCTATCAGAACTATTAGTTGTTCGCCCGCTTCGTCGAATTAACAGTCATACTCACACCTTGACCAGAGGCTAACCATACGCTCAATGACGAAAGTGCTGACGAGGCAAGACCCACATCACTCATCAAGCTCAGCGCCTCCAGCCAATACAGAAACTTCTCTTCGAGGAATCTTTGAAGTTTGCCAAAGAGATCGATTTCGAAAACAAGACCTTCCAAATGATCGTCCCAAAAACGACAAGCATACGACAGCGCAGGTGGCAGGTATTTGACAATCCGCGACTCAAGGTCTTCTACATCTTCATTGGCAACGTATGACGATTCGAGATTGCAGATGTTGAATTTGAGGTCATCGAGCGCTAGACCGAGACAAGAACGGGCCAATTGGCGGTGCGCGACACGAAGATCGACATGAAATTCGCCGCTTTTCTCTTTATTCGTCAAAAAATCGCGGAATGAGGTGTGAAGGGGAACGATCGGAAGCGTATCATCAGACGAAGTGACATTACTCAGCAATGAGCCGAGCTGACTGAGCGTTTCAACAACTGAATTAGGAGCGTTGTCATCGTCGGGGGCGTGTCGTAGCAGTGTGGTCAGGGACCGGATGGAGAGCGGTTCGAAAGCGGCAAGGAGCTGTCCCACCAGAAAGCGAAATAGTGCCTCTTCGTTCTTGAAGTATGCTTCAAGGACCCCTTTGTATAACTCGTTCAGCGGATCTTGACCGTGGTGATCAGCAGCCAATTTCAAGAGATGATTGATTCGCTGTCTTTTCCCACCAACCGTCTTGGGCTCTTGGATGTATCCAGCGGCAACCGCCGCCCACTGAAATAGTCCCTCTGCCCTTCTTGCCAGCGCTTCGCCATACTGTCCGAAATCGGCTGGATCGAGCTTCTCCTGGAGGAAGGTGAAAATATCGGAATGTGTTTTAGCCCCCAACGCATCATCGTTCATGTGTTTGATGACGACTGATTCCGCACCAAGGAACGCAGGCCCGATGTCGCCCTCCAGCCGCGAGGTGATGAATACACGGAAGTTCGACGGCAGTTCGGAGAGGTGATTGGCGAGAAATCTGTGTAACCCGTCTTTGCCAGTTGTGTCCCCACTCTCGTCCAAGGCGTCAATTACGACAAAAACCGGGCCGACAATGTGCAGATCCTCAAGAGGCCCGCGGATAAGGCGTTGAAAGAGTGTGCCATAGTCACGTGTGTCGCGTCGAAGCGAGATGTTGTCCTTTACAGCCCTTCCAAGCGCGGCTTTGAACAATGGGTAGCGGTCGGCGAGATTGTGGGCAAGGTTCGTAAAGAGATGGTGCGCTTCGGTCTTAGATTGTTCCTTTCGTACAAAGATAAAGGACGAGGCAAGACGGTCTATTTCATCGAAGCGACGCGCAATCTCATGTGCGATGGACGACTTTCCCGTGCCTGCCTGTCCGAAAAGGACGAGACAACGCTCGGAAGCGGGATTATTCACCCAATCAACAATGAAGTCGAGAAACGCCGTGCGTGTTCCAGGAAGACATTTCTTGACTGGGGTGAAGCGTGAACCGTCCCTATATGGGATTTCGCGGATATCCGCAACTAGCGCTATGACGATCGTGAGATCAATAACTCCCCACGTTCACGACTGCATACCAGCATCTGAAACTTGGCTCGACACCCACTCAAGCTTAGCCGAGATATTTCCCACATCGTGAATTTGGAACGCGGTTATCTTCGTAGAGACAACGGCGCGATCCAAAAATGCCTTCCGATTCTCGACAAAGGCGACGGACAACTCCTGAACTTTTTCTTCCACTCCGCCGCCGATACTCTTCGCCATCCGCTTCGCTGAAGTTGTATGCTCGAATCGGCCAATGAAGTAGGTGAATGAAAACGTACAGAATTGCGAGTCCTTATATACGACTGAATGAAGTCACTGCAACTAGAGACGTCCCGCAACATTTGAGTAAGGATTTTGGCCTCGTTTGAGTGCGGATTAATGGTTTTCAAAATGTCTTCGTCGTTTGCGAAATCGAACGCATCGTGCATGCTCTTGACTAGCGCCCGGACATTTTGTCGCGTTCATACTGTTTTGAGAGTTCCTGGTATCCAAATAAGTATGTCTTCGAATAATAGCATAAAAAAGGGTACCTCAGGGATGACCGAAAGCACTTTATGAGCCATCTGTGCAATCGGATGGAGCTGACAGCGCGAGTCGGCTCAATCGAGATAGGCAGAACGAATACTACACGCACCTGTGCAACTGGGCTCAGAGTATCCATGACCCACTTGATCCTCCCAACAGCCCCTTCCCATGTATTCGAACGGTCGATCACCTCCTCGACTTGGTCAACACGAACAATCTGAGGCTTCTCGACAACGGACATCTCTCCTTGATCCTGTGACATAACAGTGCTACTCTCGACGGGAAGGTGATCTGGTGGATGTGAAAGATGACCGGGAGCAGAGGATCGATCAAGTCCACTGGAATCTGGGGCCATAGTTGGTTTAGAAAAATCTTCGGCGGGAGTGTCGTCTCCTTCGGTCGGTATTATATGGGGGTCGCTCGGAGAGGTTCCGTTCGCTGACATGGTGATCGTTAAGTCGAGCGCGACTGGCGGCGTCGATCGTCCAGCTTGTTCGTTGCCGTCGCCGAGGGCAACGGAAATGTCTACATGTGCCAGTGAGACGTTTGCTTAGTCGCAATAAACGAGAATCATACAATGAATAGACGCACTAATCTGCTGGGATTCGACCGGTAACGTCATCTCATGGGTTCCGATCAGGATATCACTTGTTGTCAATTTCTTCGCATAAAGGCACAAAATAATGCATGAAGACGGTTGTACAAGACTGATAGGGACTTTCAGCCGAAATATATGATCGAAAATAAGAAAGTCCTACAAGGCGTCAAGCCTCTGGTCCCATGCCACTGTCTGCCCGTCAATCTGAACGCCTTTCGTCTTCTTAGTTTGCTTCTTAGTTTTCTTCGTTGTCGCCCCATAGGTTATAGTGACGAAGTACTTCCTCTTCCCGCCGAAGGTAGTCTTGAATTGAGGAATGTTGCGTGCTCGGAGAACTAACGAAGAGATTAGAGACTTATCAACGCCTAAACGAGTTTGGCCTCGAGTACGCACCAGTCACCTCAACACTTAGTGGCTGAGATTGGCTTCCTTGAGATCCAGCGATGTGTGTGCTGTCCATAGACCGATTTTGACCGAACGTCCTTATTCCAGAGCGTCGAGGTGCTGTGGAACCCGCCGAGCTGGGATAGAGGATCATTATCGGGAAAGTTACGGGTCAAAGGCGATCTACTCACGAATTCGAGATGGTTTGCCTGTGGTACATATTGGAAGAGCCTTCTGTACGCAGAATAGATGGATGATTGGGGTTAAGGGTGCGTACGGTGCGTCTTTGATTCGAGCACCTGGGCGATCACCGTGGGCGTGAGTCTGTGACGCTTGTCAGGGTGTTGTCCAGATTTGGAACAAGGGCCGACTCCTGGCACCGCTCCCATCGTCTTTGCCTACCCCGCTACTGTATATATCCGAGTCTGTGCCCATCACCATCCTTCCTAGCTTCCTCAGCCGAACTGTCGGCGCTTTGTCTCTTCCTGAACAGCCGTGTTTCGATGTCAAAGTACATGGCGTAGACGAGAAGCAACTACTAGCAAGGCAGCTAGAACCCAATAACCCCGCGACTTGAAGGCATAAAGAACATGTTCGCACAAGCGCTCATCGACTAGTACGTGGTATCTTTCCCTTCTTCATACCTGCTGGTCTCACATGCGCAGCACCTCGAGCACCTCCATCCCTTCCAGCAACCTTTCTCTGTCATCATGCTCTCAGAGTGACTACCTCTTTGCAAACACCCCCCCGACACCCACATTCCCTTCTACTCCCGTCGGTCCGTCGATCCCCCGACGGAAGCAGAGGCATTCCTCATACTCCTCATCAGGCTATTCGCTCAGAGAAATCGATTGACCCTGGTCAGGATGAGGGGGTGCTCGCAGTGAAAATTAAGCGTTGGTGCGCTTCTGTTTCTAAATTTCCTTTACCTACGTGCTTATCATAGGTCCTAGCGTGCACATACATATGCGCTGGGGATGTCGAATTTATGCTCAGTGACCAGTAATGCCACAATACTTTTACCGGGTGGCGCGGCAGCGTAGAAGTCCTCACACTCCTCATCTCCGCATTCAAGCGCTTGAACATTTGTCGCTCGGCATTTCTACACAGATATACGCTGTTAGTGAGCCTGTAAACGACACGATCCCGCACGGCGGTGGTCGCATACCCAACGGATTTATAGTGTCCATATTCTTGAAAGTAAGCTTTCTCGTAGGTGGGACAAATTTTGGTTTCTGATCCCTTTTATCGACGCAACGCAGTAAGCCTGATCTCTCTAAGCGAATGACGGGCCTCAGGAACTAATTTTACCTCTTCCCGAGAGTAGTAGAGCTCATACTCAACGTCTGATGGCCGAACGGGCCATTTGACAAGGTTCTCATGAAGTACGACGACCTCCTAATGTGAGGCTGTTTCCCTGTGTGGATTAGTACTAATTCAGTAGAGTCTGACTGATGCCTACGGAACTTTGCAGACTTCGAGCCGGATTCGGACTCGGCGCTGTCAGAGATTGTACAGAAGACGGGTGGTGATGGACGGCTAGGTCGCTAGTGGCCTGGTTACGCGACAGGTGGACTGGAGTCCCCATTGAGATGGTTGGTTATCTGTGGCTTTGATCCCAACACATCATCACGGACCACGACGGCGGGCGATAACAGGGCGATAGACCTCTCTGCGGGTGCTCCTTCGCGCAGACAAGGAGCTATGGGATAATCCCATCGAGGTGGCGGAAGCTAACGAGCAAGGGGGGCAGATTTTGACGAGGGTCGTAATGGGGCACTTTCGCTGGCCAAGGTAGCATCCCTACGAAGTCACACTTCATCGTACTAATATGGTGGCACCTCAGATCAGACGAGAGGAGGCGGAGAAGCTCAAGGAAGCCAAACGTGGCCTCTAGAGGTTCGCTGCATTGTTTCGCATATAGCTGTCTCTGACCATCAGCAAGAAGACTCAGCTCTCAGATACACGATGAACAGGCGGAGCAGCCGAGGGGGCAGAGGAGCAGGATGCTGACATCAAGGCCGCGGTGGAGAAGCTACAAGTGAAGTGCACAACGTTCCATCCGCAAATCGACGGTAATGTGACTCAAGGAACTTTCCAAGCCAAACACCGAAGAACTATGGAGGAAGCATCGTTGCGAAGCCCGCGATGAGCCCAATAAGGCATTCCTATGGCAGAAGATCGAAAGCGTGCCATTGACGCGGCGGTCGCAGCTGCTGTGGAACTGGGGCGCTTGTCAAAAGCTGCACAGACGCGATGACGTCATCGCCGTTGTTCATGTTCACGTTTGCGTTACTTCTTCCTCTCCCTTTACACTCCTTCATATTGTCGATGGATGCTGCAGTGGCAAGTCACCTAGTCAACCCCGATAGCGGAACCTAGGTCATCCGTTCACAGGACGCGCGTTCTCGGCATTGTGCAGCTTTTGTCGCCACTTGACGCTCATCACAACAACCTTCTTGTAAACTCGCTCCACCAGTCAAGATTTTGGGGCCTCGTCAGTCTTTGTCTTGGTACGTGCGCTGTTACTCTCGGCACTCGCCGCCCTCGTCCCTATGACGTGCACCCCTCCACCTGTCCTTTTATCTTGGCCTCGGTTCGCCCATCTCTTGTGTTTGTCGTCTTACTTCGCATTGTGCCGCCTCGTACCTCACTCTCTCGTTCCCGACACTCTCTGTGCTCTCTTTTTTTTTTGCTATGCTACCATCCTTTATCTTACTTACCCTCTACTTTCCCTTTGGTTTAGGTACTCGTTCCCCTTATATTAAACTGCCGCTCTCTTTGCTGAATATAGAGTGCCATATTTCTACCTCCCCCCTTATATCTCGTGTGATCCCGGTTCGAGTTTGGCCCAATTGAGGGTGCTCGCTCGCTCGTCGTCTTCACTGGTCTCGTCGCATTGGTCAGCCTTCGTTCTCACCCTCGCTCTCTCTCGTGTTCCATTGACCAGTGTAAGGTAAGTCGTACCAGGGTTAGGGTTCTATGACTTGGGCCTGGTCCCTCTAATTCCTTTCCATTCCACATTCGTCGCCTATTCCCACCCTTGACTTACCTTCGTGCCTCAGGGGGAGATCTTCCCTCCACTGCAGTGAGTGACATCTGAAGTAAATTACTACTCCTCTGGGTCGAGGATCCGCGTTTGCTGGGCGTAACATGCGTTGCACTGCCCGGATCATTGGTACTGATATTCCCCTAATTTCCAACACATTTTAAGTCTACGTATGAGGCGCCGCGCCCCAATCATACAAATATACAGTAGAAACGACAACCTGAGTCCTAAGTACATCTCTCCATCTGCGTCCGCACCTTCTATACTAGGCAAGTCAAGTAATCAGCTCTGACCGTTGTTACACTAAATGAGTCATGCGAAGTCCTACTATTTCATGCGGCATATGACACCGCAAAATTGGGAGAGTTCAATCCGAAGCGACCCGCACTCCGGAAGGGAGGGGCCTGGGATACTTTTACTATTCGACTAATTGTTCATTCCACATATCTTTGTGAGTTGACTCGTAACTAGTCCATGAGACCGACCAAAGGAATCCAAAGGGGAATGTAGGCTCCCGACCAACTTAAGCATTCAGAGAAGCATTTTATTTCGTGTGAAGAGTTGTGAGATTCATTGCAACATGTTCCGCTTACTACAGTACAGTTCGAAGAACTTCGCCTTTCCCCCCTTAGATCCTACGGACTGCGGGTGTGACTACAGGTTCGTAATCTGCACCTTAATCGCGACGCTGCTCTGCTCCCGGGTCCACCCGCTCGTCATGACAGACATCGATGCGGGCCGGCTCGCGTTTGCCGAGTCGCTTGAGCCGGGCCGCGTGCGCGCGCTACGCGTCGCACCCGAAGCACTGGCAGCGCGGGTCGTCGAGGCCATGGGCGGCACGGAGCCGCACGTCGCACTCGAGTGCACAGGTGCCGAGGCGTCGATTGGTGCCGTGATCCGGGCCGTCCGGTTCAGCAGGACCGTGTTCGTCGTCGGCGTCGGGAAGAACGTAGGTGCAGTTCCCGTTCATGCGGCTGTCGACGCGGGAGGTGGACCTCAGGTTCCAGTAACGGAATGTGAATACGTGGCCCCAAGGCGATACGGCTCTTGGAGGCTGGGCTGCTGAGCGACATCAGGAAGTTCGTGATGCATCGGTTTCCGATCAAAGATGCAGTACGCACATTTGAGACGAGCGGAGATGTGAAGAGCGGCGCGAGCCCGATCGGCCCTGTGGCATATAAGCGCCGCGTCGCCGAGCCGAAGGCCCGCGCGCTCGAACGGCGGCGAGGGCGACTGAGAGCGGCTCGAGGAGCGCGCCGTCCTCGAAGGAGAGGAACGGCGGGAGCTTGTGGGACCATACCGCCGGGCGGGTGATGTAGCGGCGCAGCAGCCCGGGAACGGGCGGGGTGGAGCGGAAGAGGACGGGTTCGCAGCCGTTGTAGCGGCCTACAAGGCACGGGGCGCAGGTGTGGCACGGGATCCCAGGCTCGATGGCAACTCGGTCGCCTGGTTTAAGATGGGTTCACGGATGGATGGACAGCGATGACCTAAGGAAGATCGATGATGTCGATCTGGGGGCGATTGGCGAAGCGGTCGAAGAAAGGTACCTCTCCAGCAGACTCGTGGCCGAGGATGTGTATGTCCTCGACGATCATCGGTCTGACGTGCCCAGCGTGCCAAAAATCTACATCAGAACTAGGCGAGATAAGATGAGGGGCGCACAGACCCCGAGTCGTCATAATATAGCACGTACCCGCAGATCCCTGTGCTGCGAATCTCTACAACCATCTCTCCCTTCTCCAGGGCTGCCCCAGATTGGACATCTGCAACCGATGGTTGCGCTTCATCGAGCCGCGTAGTTGTGCGTCCCATATAATGGCAGGTGCGGACTGCAAGCGCCCGAAAGTTTGTGTTCTAAAGTTGTTGGTGCGTTTACCCGGGGCTCCGCCATCGGTCTGGTCGCATTGGGTGTACAATGTACGTATGGGGGGAGGCACAGGACCGTCGACGTCACCGCTTAGGTGGACCAAGGTGTTGATGTGTCTTTCTTGAGCCACCGTGGATGCGTCCGAGTTTACAGGCGGAGTAGAGCCCAGATTAGGGTGAGGAAACGATGCGAGAGAGAGAGAGAAAGGAAAAATGAGAAGCCCGGGCCGCCGAGGCAACGACCGCGGGATGGTTGGCGGCTTGGTTGGCGGTAGAACTGAGGGCGAGAGCAGGAGCCAACAAAGGCGGCGGGACGAGGCCAAAACATGAAGGCGGAAATGCTAGGAGTGATTGATAAAAGTCTCCTCTGACTAACATGGACCATGCCGGGATAAACGAATTAACGAAACTGCACAGCAGCGGTGCCAGAGAAAGTGCCAGAGAAGTGGTGGATGATATCTGGGTGGGAAGCCAGCGCCAGTTCCCGAAACGGCAAGTATAAGTAAGTAGAATGGGAAAGAAGATGGGGAGAGATGGGGAGTGGACGTGGCAGTAGGTAAATGATGCTATCGGTATCGGAACGGGCACGGAACGCGACTACGAGGAAGCGGACGAAACAAATAACATACGGGCGAGAACAAAGACAGCCGTAAGCTCGGGTAGAATGCTCCGGGAAAAGGGTGATGGCGATTGCAAGGCGAACTTGAAGTGCGCTGGGTGTAAAACGGACGACGACAATTGCGACAATGTCGACACGACTGGAGAGACAAACGGCAAATGGAAATCGTTCAATTGCGTTTTTAGAGAATAAAATATATTACGATTTCACTCTAGCTTCTGTCCTCGCAGATCTATACGAGCTTGTCGGAAAACCTGTCGTCGAGAGACTTCGCCAGTTACACGTTCCGGAAAAATCTCGTGTAGTGCCCGACATCTGCCTTCTGTTCTCTTCCCTTCCATGCGATGGCGTCCAATTCCGTCTGACGACAAGCTGTACTTTATGAATTTGTAAATTTGTTCGTATACCCCGACGCTCTCCGCGCTCATCGAATCCCGCAAACCTGGCTCACAGCCCGAAACGTTGTACAGGCCTCATTGCTTCATATAGCACAGCCTAAAACCCTGCCTGGGGCACGGGGCGAGATCGACGTCGCACAAGTTGTCGGATCGCTGGTGATAACTCTCGTATCGGAAAAGGCGACACCCACTACCGTGGTGGCGGGCCTCAGGGATCACCGATTCGTTCGTTTTGTTTGTCACTGCCAACTGGAGACAGGGAAACCATTCGATGCATCGTTCGAACTTCACGGAGACAATCTTACCCTCCTGCAGATCATCCGATCCCAACTTCCTGTCGCGGTGTTTGTCTTCCTTTCTGCCTGTCACACTGGGGAGCCGACCGAAGACAGAAATGGCGACGAAGGGTTGCACATGGCGATTGCGATTGCGATTCGATTCTGCGGTTGTGCGATATACGGACGGGGTAGACCTATCAAAGCATATATTTTCTCAGAGAGCTCAGGACGCAGAGGAGTGCCACATTACGAGAGATCTGCGAGGGCGCTTCAGTTTGCGGTGAAGAAGATCTGCGGAGGAGAGGGACGCTAGAGCGATGAGTCAACTTTCGTTCATTACGGCGCATGATCGCGCGTCCTGAGTAAGGGGTTGAATTGTTTGGGTAGTCGTGCTTACGTAGAATGTAATCCAGACTGCAATGCGGTGCAGTGACCATACTGCTACTTGGTCGAGGAGACGCCTGTCGCATTACTGGTTGCTTGACCGCGTCCAGATAGATTTTGTAGGTAGACGAACTACTTGTTACGGGGACACGGCCCATATGCAACGTGTAAAAAAGGTCGGTTTGGATGTATCACAATATGGGCGACGCAATGTGCGGACTTGGATCAATGGATCCGACAGGCGGAGCGGATTTTTGGGAAGAATTGTGGGGGGAGGGGACAGTGGCGTGTGTGAGAGGGAAAAGGGAAATAAGAGCAAAGCTGTAAAGGTGAGGATTGGGGGGTTGCGTCAAACCGAAAGCGAGGCCTCGATCAGTCCTCGATCAAGAGCCAACAAAGGCTACGGAAAGAGACCAGTGCTGCTTGGGCCAATTGATAGCAAGCCCGGGGGCTTAGTGCTGGAGATATCATCAATCGAACCTGACTCGCGCTAGGATTGAGGGAGAAGGCCTACGTGACTCGCAGATCCATTCAGTAAAAAAGAGGGGGTTTTTGAAAACGGAGAAAACTCGGTACCTATGATCAAAACGACACGGAGAAGGGGGAAAGTGATTAGGAGTGGTAAGGCGAACGAGATGAAATGCAAAGTGAATGGAATGGGATGGGAACGGAACGTGAAGACGGAGTGACAAAATAAGAGGTAGTAAGCGAGGCGAAGATGAACGCACTAAGTTAGGCTGAGTCAACATAGTGTATTCATCTTCGCCTCCCAGGAAAAGAATAGAAAAAGAAAAATACTCGAGAATAAATCGTGGCTTCGCTCCGGTCGAAGTGGGGCGTGGTCATAGAGTGGTGATAGCGATCGCCAAGTGGAGTGCGGCGTGTGGACAAAAGGATAGATGATGACGATGGCTCATATCAATCCGCGGACATGAAAAGGGTATGTATGCCGGATGGGGGTAAACGAGGGTTCGAAAAAGTTGACACGAGGAGAATGGACGCACTAGTTACTAGTGTGAGCATCGTATCCGTGACACTTTTGGGACGTAGGCCAGATGGACAGAAACGAGGGTGAGGCCGCTGAGCCACCGAGGTATATAGGCTGTGGGCTGATACATGTGGTGCCTGAGATGGCCGTTTGCGAAGTCGCGAGGCATATTGCGCCTCACTGGCAAAGGCAAAGGTTGATCAATTTCCCACAGACTTTGCTGTGCACCTACATTTCTGTTTTTATATAGGTATATCGAAACCACTTCATGCATAACCGGGTCTTTTGTCCATCCCGTCTCCCTCATACTATTTTCGCACCAGTCCTGTTTCCCTTAACATGACTGACTGGAAAAGTCCCGCTGTTGTCACTGCAGAATATTGTCTGTCACTTGTCTTCTGACATTTCTAACTATTTAATTTGCCTTACAGTCGCACTCATCAAGCTTTACCACGCCATATGGGGAGTTCTCATGTGAGCACTGTCGTTCTCGCCTCGCCTAATGAAAATTATTAAATTTCTTCTCATACAAGCTGGGAGTTTGTCGTCAACCTCGGATTCGAATATTCTGTCTTTACTGGGAAGCGAAAATTTCGCTCATCGTTTCTGGTGCGTTGCATACACCCCAAACAGGAATGTGAGACGGATGATGAACTCAAGCTGGTACATACAGCTTTACTTGGCGGCTCGGTGGTGCCCTCTACTCTGCGTTATTACCATACTCGTGGGGTTCGACCCAGTAAACCAGATCAACTGCCAGGTACCTTGGCTTCTCGCCCTGTTGAGCCAGATCACGAGACTAAAATTCCACCCCACTGGCAGGCCTTTGTCATATTTGTCTTCGTGAGATTATGGGCCATTTCCTCGATTACACGCTAATAGTTGGGGATATACACTAGTTGTTTTCACATCTCTCGTTAGCTTGTGCCGAGGCCCTGATCGTCCTGCGCATGTGAGTAGAGACTCGGTTCTCTAACTCCTCTCTGCACCTCACTGATACAACACTCTCAGTGCAGCGATATGGGGGCTAAACAAGATCGCCATATCGATCGCTTCCGCTGCGTGGCTCGCCGATGTTGGTACCCTGATTCATGGTATGTTCATTTCTTCATTCGGCTTTCGCCGCTTTCCGGATATTTCAAACATGTCACCCGGGATCGCGTGATCAGGTGTAGTCGTTCTTCACGGAACTTGGAGCAGAAATTTGCCAGTAGGCGCTTGCATAATCACGAATACAGTCGAGACCAGAACCAACATTCTTGTCTCTTTCGTCACCGACTTAGTGCTTCTTGCGCTCATGCTCACTGGACTCTTGCGCTGGGAAAATGCCCGTCGGAAAGGTGGCATCTGGTGGCTCCTGTTCACCCAGGTTAGTATTTTCTCATAGTACAGCATGCACCGCGATGATCCCTCTAGGCTGACCATGACAACAGGGCTTGGCGTGGATGATAATTGTCACTGTAGCCGAGGCACCTATCACAGTATGTTTTCCTAAAAATGAATATGATCCAGGTGACTGATACGACCTCCCCAGGTTTTCATTCTGTTAAATCTGAATGGTGTGTAGTGCGTCTCTTTCGCACGAGATCGGGTATTCACCAGAGAGTATTTTCACAGATCCCATGAACCTCGTACGTCGTAAAGGAATATTCCGGACAAGGAACTGACGGACCCGTTATCATAGATGTTCCAACTTCCTTCACGTTAGGTGTCTCGTCCCGAGAGAATTATGCAGGTTTGCTGATTGTCTTTCCTTTTTAGTCATCACTATGACAATCGGTGCTTCACGCGTGTACCGTGGACTGTCGGCCTATGTCAACAAGGAAGGCGACGTATATATGAGTAGAGGGTTGCCGGTGAGACAGATGCCCATTGGCAGCTTAGTAGCCCGCCCAGGCCGAGGTTCCCTCGCACTGGGGACAAGCGGTACGCTGGACGTGCATATGTTCGGAACGGACTCTATGGCACCCCCGAAACACCAGGGTAAGACGATGAACTGTAGGGAAAATCGAGTTGTGTAGGTGAGACTACTAGTAAGGCAAATCTATCGTTGCATACCCGGAAAATGGGATGTATTCCCATTCTATTTACCTTGGTAGGATTGGAAAAGTGACTCAAGCTCTCGACCTTAAAGGGGATACCGGGTGCATGTGTTTCTGTTCTAATGTATCCTGTACTCGAATCTATGTATTTGCGAATTCAAGTTCGAGAGTACGAACAATGCGGCTCTCATCCCTGAGGTAACAGTGAGGTTTCAACAACTTTTGAGTATGATGGTCCGTTTACAATGATTCGCACTACATATCCCCCAGCCACTCCCCCACTGGCGACAGAGGATTTCCTCGTTACCTCAATGTGAGGGACCCAAGCCGCGCGCACGAACCACCACTGCATCACAGCTATCTCACAACGGGAATCTTGCGTTAACGGGCCAATTTATTGCACCGTTCGAAATGTGGATAATAACGCTTGTGTACGAATACGCAATAGATTCGACCTCGTTCGTGCGTCAATCTAGGGCCTCACTGGCAGTACATCTCAGGCGGCCTCTTCTAGTCGTTGCGGGCCCGTAGCAGGCCTAAAACCAGAGTTTACAGGGACTGTCAATGGAACTCTACTCGTGGGCCTCAACGTCTTGACTCTTCGGCCAGTCTCAGCCTGCTAGCCACGGCTGGCCGCGCCTCTATACTACCACTATTAGAAAGCACAGAGGGAGTCACGAATGAGGCCTAATGTGGGGCCCGGGTGAGGGGGAAGGCCAAAGTGATTGTATCGTATAAGGAGGACCCAGGGTGGAAGGCAAATACGACGCACAGTCACGCACTAGAAAAGGAGAGAAAAAGGATCACACCCGAGAATGGATTGCGGCTTCGCTCCAGCCAACTGCGGCGTGGTGATAGCATGGTGATAGCGATTACAGTGGAGTGCGCTGTGTGGACAGAAGATACTAGGTGATGGCGATGGCGCGGAGTGGACATAAAAGGGGCATATACGTAGAATGGGGTATAAACGAGAGGTTGGAAAAGTTAACATGAGGCGAATGGACATACTAGCTACTAGTGAAAGCACTGTATCCTGTGGCGCGACACGTTGAAGTTTGAGAGGCTGAGGGCAGGTGCACGGAAAGAAACGAGGGTGGGCCACGAAGCTGTGAGATCACGACACGGGGCAGCGTCGCAGCGAAGATGTTGAAATCGTGATCAAGCAAGCGATGTGCGGATCAAAAATCGGTCGCCAATTGTGAGGGTCATACAAGTAACTTACAGGTATCGCGGGGATGTGCGGCATCATGTGCCTCACCACCAATCATTGATCATGCATCATAAATCAATCACCCACGGCTTTTATATATAAGCTACTTACTTTTTGATCCATATTAATTACTGGGATAAGTTACATGCCAGAGACACCGACCAGTTATGAAGCACGCATAGTACCTACAGTAAGGAAGTGGGGTCCAGTCGCACATAGCAGGTTAGAGTCGTTCGAAAACACAGCACACTGGGCCGCGTGAGTCTCAAATCAGAGAAGAAGCCTCAGTTTTTCCTTACTGGATTGACGGGGCCGAGCTGAAGATGGCTGTGTTGATCTGGGCAGGCAGTGGTGGATGATGTGCTTGCTCCGCGGATCTGAGTGCCAATGGGCCCTGCACCCGGATGCATTGGCTTCAGGTGGGTCGTTCTTACGGAATCGCTCGAGTAAGCTACTTACTTCCGAGTGTTTCACAAAAACACTGTTGTAGACAGTCGGGCCAACAATTACAAGAAGGGACTTGAGCTTGAGTCGGAGGACTCGTTGCGTGATTCTTCAACTTGGCACGAGCTCAACAGTAGCGGAGTTATAATTTAAGGTTATGTGAGATAATCAAGTGTCCCTTGAGCTTGAGCCTGTGCGCTGTGCGCCTTTCTCCTTCCCAATGCCATCACGTAGCAAAATCTTGGAAGAAGGGCCTCAAGGTACTGAAATGTTGCAACTGGATGGAAGGAGAGTCGGGGGATGAGTGGTTTTACCAGTTTTGAGAGGGGAGGGTCTCGACCTTCATGATATTGGTACGAAGCTGTATTAGCACTGGCACTCGTTTGGAGAATGACTTGATCACCGCTCGGCTGCTCAGTGGGATAGTGAGGATCATGGGGCCCATAGTAGCGACTTGGCTCCGAGTCTGTGCACTGACATTTCTGTTTTACATAGGTTTGCTCTATATATATTGAAACCACTTCATGCATACCCGTTTCTACATTCGTCAACTTTGTCCATCCTGTCTGGACCCCCATATTGTCGCACCGATCCAGTTTCTCCCTTAACATGACAGACTGGAAAAGTCCCGCTGTTATCACTGCAGAATATTGTCCGTCACTTGCGCTGCCGACATCTCTAACTATTTACATTTTCCTCAGTCGCGCTCGTCAAGCTTTACCACGCCACATGGGGACTTTTCCTGTAAGTGCTGTCATTCTCAGCCTCGTCTAATGAGATCTTAAATTCTTCTCAAACAAGCTGGGAGTTTGTCGTCAACCTCGGATTCGAATATTCTGTCTTCACTGGGAAGCGAAAGTTTCGCTCCTCGTTTCTGGTACGTTGCATACAGCCCAGACAGAAATTACGAGATGATGAACTCAAGCCCGTACATACAGCTTTACTTGGGGGGACAAAGAACTGACGGACCCGACATCATAGATGTTTCAAGCTTTTTCAAGTCCCTGCACGTCAGGTGTCTCGTCGTGAGAGAATTGTGCAAGTTCGTTGATTGTCTTTCCTTTTTCAGTCATTACTATGGCAATAGTGGACTGTCGGACTATGTCCACAAGGAAGGCGACGTACATATGAGTAGAGGGCTTCCAGTGAGACAGCCGCCGATTGGCAGCTTAGTAGCGCGCTCCGGCCGAGGTTCCCCACTGGGGACAAGCGTTATGCTGGACGGGCATATGTTCGAAATGGATCACTAGCACCCCCAAAACGCCAGGAGAAAATGATGAAGTGCGGTTAAATCGAGTTGTGTGGGTGAGCGGAAGGCAATCTATCGTCGCACACAACATCCGGACAATGGGACGTATTTCCTTTCTATTTATTTTTGTAAGACTCGGAAAAGCCCCTCAATCTAGACGCCAGACGCATATAGTGTTTTTGTTCTAATTTATCATGTACCCGAATATATACTATAATATTTATGAGTTCAAGTTCGAGAGCGCGAGCAAGGAGCCTCTCGTGCCTGATGTCACAACAACTTTTGAGCTTGGTGCTTGGCTTGGTGGTCCGCTTACATTGAGTCGCATTACACATCCCCCAATCCCGCCGCCAACTTGAAGAGGACTTCTCCTTTACCTTAACGTAAGGGACCCCCCAAGGCTACGCACGCACGAACATTACTGCCCTTGTTACCGCCACCCACAGCGGGAATTTCGCGTCAACGGGCCTATTTACTGTACCATTCAAAATGTGGATAAATACCCTTTGTACAAATATGCAGTAGACACGGCCCCGTTCCTGCGCCAACTAAGTCGCCAGTACATCTCTTTATCTGCGCCTTCGCCTTCGCCCAGCGAGTTCATCGATCGCCTCTGACTGTCTTTAAAGGAGTCATGCGCGGTCCTGTTGGACGAGCTATATACGGCGTGTGGCACTGGAAAGACTGGAAGAGTTTAATCCTAGGCCACCCGCGATATGAGCATGTCCAGGCCTTTCCATCAGCCGAAGTCGGCCGAAGATGTGCAACTAACGATGTCATACCGGGAATGGTAGTATAGAAGAAGTCGTTGTTTGGTCGCTAGTGGTACGTACCACATAAGGGCATGTGTCGGCTTATCACACCTGCAGTCGCCCGAAAGTTTGTTTTCGAGAGTTGTCGGTGCACTTACCAGGGGCTCCGCCATCGGTCTGGTCGCATTAGGTGCACAATGTACGTATGAGGGGGCCACATCCAGGGCCGTCGATGTCACCGCTTAAGGGGACGGATGCACCAATGTGTCTTTCTTGAGCCACCGTGGATGCGTATGACTTGACAGGAAGAGAAGAGCCCAGATTAGGGGGAGGAAACGACGCGAGGGCGAGAGAGAAAGGAACAACGAGAGAAGCCTGGGCCGCCGAGGTAACGATCGCGGAATGAAGTGCAACGACTGGTGTTAGAAATGAGGGCAAGAGGAGCAAGAGCCAACAACGGTGGCTGGACGAGGCCAAAACTTGAAGATGGCAATGCAGATGAGCCACTTGCTATGAGAGAATGGCACATACATAAGAAAGGTTGCTTTGGGGTCGAATAGGTCAAGTGGCGTGGGCGAAGCAGTGTATACGCTTAGATCTGTGTGAGGTGTGAGTTCAATGGGGGGAGCAGGTCCGGCAGAGGAGGCTCGGGGGAGAGGACGAACGAGGAAGCAGGCAGGTGAGAGGGAAAGGGAAGGTATGGAGGATCTGCAAAGGCGAGGATGGCGGGATGGCGAGCGAACGGCTGCCAGTGGCGTTCGAACCGAAGGCGAAATCGGGCGTGAGTCTGAGGCAGCGGAATGAGGCCAAAAGACAGCATTGCTAAAACCGATTGATGGCGGTCTCGCGAATACCGCCCTGGGGGTGTCCTCAATATTGGACCTGACTTGTGCGGAATTCACACTGGGATCTAGGGGGAAGAGAAAATGCGTGCGACATGGTACTGATGTACAGTATCATAAAATAGTAGGAGAGTGTGCCTCAGAGGCGGATGACGTACACCGTTACACGGAATAAGTCGGTACATAAGTTCGAAATAGAAAGGAGGGAAAGTAAAGGGTGGGGGAAAGGGGGAAGGGGAGAGTACTAGGAGTGGTACGGAAAGACTCGGAAGAGTGAACGAGATGGCCCACGAGGAGAACGGTCTAGCAGGTTACGGAGTCCTCTCAACGGAAACGAAGCTCAACGCGCGAAGGCGGCCAACGGTGTGCAGAAGCACTAGACACAAACTAGACACACGAATAAGACTCAGGAATCGCGTAGAAGCGATGACTATGTTTATTTACCTAGACACACGAATAAGACTGTCTAGGCGTAAGCGTACTGTAGGGAAATAATAGTAACGGGTTATCTTATCTCAGGAATCGTGTAGAAGCGATGACTGAGGTATACACGGTGAACTACACGGGTATAAGTACGAGTCGAACAGAAACACGGGGTACTGTCAGTAGCACATTCACATGGGCATAGGTGTAGTATGATATCCAGAACCCAGACGATACGATAATTCACTCACGAGACGAATCAATTAAGCAGTCGAATATCCGGGTATGATCGACAACGCGAGCCACATCGGCCTCGCGCGCGTTGGGAACTCAACAAACGGAACTGGTAAAACAAGGGGGAAAGGGTCAAAGAGGCTGTATCGTACAGTGACTATGCAAGGCCAAAGACGAGCGGATTGTTGATAGAAAGTAGAGGAAAAGGAAACATACACGAGACCAGATAGTAGCTTTTTCCCGTCAGAATGTCACGGTGGTGATGGTGACCGCGCAGTGGTGCGCTACAAAGAAATAGATGATGCCCGACGAAGCCTTGTAAACAAAGGCGCATCAGCAAAAAAAGGAAAAAATTTCGGTGCTTGCCGGGATACCAAATTATTTGCATGAATTATAACCTAATATAAGTGTTTGCAATTCTACTGCAATTCTCATGTCCGTTTATAGGCAATCACTACTTCCAGATAATTCGTGTGCTCTTGTCACAAGCGCTTACAATTTCACGGCCAATTTGTAAGCACTTACCAACTTTTGATTATACTTGTGGCCTAATACTGGAATACTGGTAAGCGTTGTTAGATTACAGTAAGTGATTAATAAAGGCAACAAGATATGTATTCAAAACCCGGCTAAATACATGACGTCTGCTACAGTACAGTAACTAAAGTAACTGTGATGTAGGTTGTGTCACCGTGACTGGGATTGCACGCAGGCGTGTCTTTGTTGTCATCCATGGCGCGTCTCCGAATCCCTGCCGTCGCGCTGTCGTTGTCAGGTGCAAACAGGGATTGTGGCTAACGTTGCCCCCCCTGCGCTGCACCACATTGTCGTCACTGGGTTACACAGGGATTGTGACTCACATTGGTGAGCCCACCCATGTGCCATTGCCATGGTTGGGAGTGCATGCAGTTGCGGCTCATGTTACCCCTGCTGCCACATCGTCGCCCTCATGTCACATCCGTGGAACACAGGTGCTGTCTCACCTTGGTGGAGGGGCTACCCTGCCACCACATCGTCATTGTTGGGAGGCCCACTTTGCCCCTGCTGTGTCTTGATCGTGGTCAGTGGTGTACGGGGGTTGGGGACCATGTCAACACTGTGCCATTCGCTGCTGTGTCATCATTGTCATTGTTGGACATGCAGCGCGCACCAGGGTTGCGGCTGGCTGAGTGAGCACCGCCCCCGACCCTGCATCATCGTCGTTGTCGTCGGGTTATTGCTCGCATTACTGCTGTCGCCATGACCAGGGTTGCGCGTGGCCGAGGTATCGTGATGGTCAGAGACCTAGGCCGCTAGTGGCTAGCATTGACGCAGCTGCGTCATCATCGTTGTCACTCTTGCAGTGGCATTGTCCGCCATCACCGCACGCTCCACGCGGTAAGAAGATGGCAAGCACAACAGTGCCAAAAAAGGCACCTGACATAGCTTGTTGGCTTCAGCTGTTGCCAGTGTGGTGATGGAGAATGCCAGTGCTATGCAGATCTGGACTACAGACGCGGTAATAGGAAAATAATAACTTTGGGGAAACTTGCCTGCCCCAGCCCCATCGATCGGCGTAGGACTTCAGCCATTCCATTAGTATTGCCCTGTTCCCAGTTTTCCTGAGATGGAAGGCATTGCAGGTCTCGGAAGCCCATCCTTGGGAGGCTATTCCTAGGGCAAGAAGCGAGTGGAGGAAGCATGTCTTGTCAGTGTCATGGGGCAAAGACTCATCAGGAAAACATATGTTTTTCTTATTTATACTTTCTGTTCTTTTATCGCTTTCAGCAAGGGAATAAAGGACCCTTTCAAAAAAGAACCAACTACTTGCAAAAAGACATCCCCTCTTCTTTTTCTGTACTTTTTATACTTTTTAGGCATATTTCTGGGGAAAAATTTGGATTTTGGTCCGATTTTTTGAAATTTTGGTCCGATTTATTACCATATATGGTAATTTCGGACCAAAAATTAAGGTTTGGTCCGATATTTCCATTTTTGGTCATTTTATTTTGTCAATTTTTGGTCATTTGGTACTCTACTTATCCTGTACTTTTTTTGGCAGTTCAGCAAGTAAAAAAAAAAGAAAGAGGGATTTCTTTTTCTTACTTTTTCTAATTGTTTTCTGAAAAGAATTGAAAAGTATAGAAAAGTGTGAACAAGTAAAACATAGGTTTTCCTGATGGAGCGCAGCAGAGCCGGATGATCACTCACAGGTCATAGCACACCACCTCGTGTACACCGTCGATGAGCTTTCCCAGGAAGGCACTTCAATGGTGGCAATGAGCGTGACATGGACAGATTATCTCATTGTATTTCGAAGGGAAGCACTGGTAGGGTTGACTCAGACGAACAAGACGATCCGATTGTTTGATACTGTTTGTTTGGGAAGGTCCAAACAGGTCCCGTGACACGCGATGCGTCTATCTGTTGATTGGTCTGATGTAACGCCACCACAGGGGCGTTAGGTACGACGTGTACCGCGTCTAAGTCAACGGGATCGGAAGAGCGCGAGTCGGTTAGGACTCAGTTCGGTGATGCACAAGTGTCACTCGGTTTCCCTGGAACCGAGTGCAATAGTAAGAAGGCAAGGCTCAAGCATAAAAGCGAGCTAAGGCGGAGACTCAAGTGCAAAGGCGAGTCGAGACATTCGTGAGGCAAAGACGATGTGGTATTACACAAGAAGTCAAGTCTACTGTACAAGCTAGGTAGAGCGTGACTTATATACCAATACAGGATGTTTGTGAAGAGCAAACATATGGCGCGATCGTGAGTCAAGGGTCCTAAAGTGTGAACAAGGGAAAAGCCGCATATAGTACAAGTAGATTCCGCAGGGTCATGCGCCCCTCAGAAATGGTCAGCGGATGAAAAGAAGCGTAAAATGACCAACCCTATCGTCGAGGCGCAAGGTGCAAGACAAGAATCGAAACACGCGAGTCATGGGAACATATCGTAATCGTACAACCAAGTTAACAGGTAAAATCGTAACATTACCCCCCCGTCAGAATTGAAGTCGCCTCGACTTCAACTAGTCGCTCGTATAGGCATAGTCCTCCTCGGCGGGGATGTTCGCAGGGACGGGAGAGGGGGTGCGGGGGCAGGTGTGTCGGCGCAAGAACATGAAGCGTCCTCTCTCTCCACAGTCCCAACACATCTTGTACATAGGACACTTAATCTCCTCGTGTGTAGCATCATACCTCAGACACTTCCCGCACCACCTAGGGCAAGAGTCCGGGTCTACATGGGCGGGGGTCATGGGGGAGAGGCGTCGTATGAGACAGACGTCGAGTCGATGAGCCCGACTCCCACACCACTGACACGGCTCTCGAGCCCGCCTCTCTGGACACTGCGCTACCAAGTGATCCTCCGACTTGCACTGGAAACACTTGCGCCGACGCTTGCCGCCTTCCCCTTGAAGACGGGGCATCTCGCTGGGTCCAGCGTCGCGAGGGGCGAGGGGGACAGGCTCTGGCGAGCCGCGTGGACGTACTGGCTTCGCGTGAAGCTCAGCGTACTTGTCTGCAATGAGGGGGATCGCCCGAGCGTACTGGAGACGCTTTTGGACGGACGAGAAATCCATATCAAGGTGGAATTGGTCGCGCGTCAGCTCCGTCTCCAACCGCCGAATATCTGACTGGCGAGTGCGAAGAGCGTCTCGCCACGTGAGGCATTCGCGAAGACGGGAGATGTCGGCATGGAGACGGGGCTGGTGTAACTCGATGAGAACTTCGTTCAATACAATAGCGTGGGGGTCGTGGGGGTGGAACATGTTTAACTGATTATCCGTGATGTGTTGCGCCAGTTGCCCCATGTACACCTCGTTCAGGAACACCTGCGACGCGTAGCAGGGATGTCCTTTACCCATGGTGCCGACGACTTCCTGGTAATTGTGGCGATAATAGATATATCGCGCGGTTTGCTTGGTAGTTCCCGTCTCGCCGACTAAGAGGGGGAAGAATGTGGGGAGTGATGGGTCGTTGAGGAAGAAGGGGATGCCTGGGTCTTCGTTCTCCTTGTCCTCCTCGTCGTCATCGAGGCGGGCCAAGGCGGGGTCAGGTTCGACCACCCTAGTCTGTGGGATTGGCATGAATGTATGATCCATTCCAGCAGGGAATGGCAGCATGGGAATATGGGCAGCAGGGACGGCAGGAGGGGACAACGGTGGTGGTGGGGTTAAGGGAGCGGTGGTCTCGGGTGGGTAAGTTGGTGTAGCAGGCACGTGGACAGGGACAGGTGTGTCGATGGAGAAGGGGATGATAATGGGTCGAGGGGATTCAGGTGACTTAGCGGTCGTTGTAGGTTCCTCGGCCAGTGACGCTAAGGCCGAGGTAGCGAGTGCAAGTATGGGGAGTGGGGGTGAGTCAGGGATAACAGAATACGGCGTACGACCCTCTGGTTCGGAGGGGACACCCAAGTCCTGTGAAGGAACGGTTAAGTTTTCGAGAATAATCTCGACTGGACGACGAGTCTGGATGGTAGAGACGATGGGAGTGGTAGTCATGATTGAGTGGAAGGAAAGGGGGTTGAAGCGGTGGTGCGGTCGAGGGGGCGCGTTTATATCTTTCGTCCAGCCCCTTCGGCGGTAGGATTTAAGCGATAGAAGTCGGTAATGAGGTCAAGTGCGTGTCGAACGTTCTCAAGGGGTTCCCATGTGCTATCGCTTATCGGGAAGCCCTTCCATTGGATGAGGAATTGAAGTTTGCGCCCTCGTCCATGTGACCGTGACTGAAGGATGCGCTCCACTTCGAATTCTTCCTCTCCATCAATCAACTCCGGGGGTGGGCGCGTGAAGTTTGCGCCGTGCAGCTCCGTCTCCTTATATGGTGTGAGGAGGTTCGCATGGAAGACTGGGTGTATCTTCCATGTGTTTGGAAGCTCGAGTTCGTATGAAACATCGGAGAGGACCCGTTTCACTCGGAACGGGCCATGGCGTTTTGGGGCGAGCTTTGCGGTGGGATAGAAAGTCCGAAGATTTGTACCTTCTAACCAGACCATTGCGCCTTCTTGATAAGGAATGAAACGCGTCTTGCCCCTTTTTGCCATCAGTTCCTGCGCGTGTTTGATGCAGTCCTGCGCATGCTGTCATCTGATGACCATGTCTTCCAGGCGCTGTTCGACCGATGGGGATGATGTAGGTTTTGGCGTCCACACGGTGCATGGTTCCCATCCCATAATGAGCGAGAAGGGCGACTCCTTTGTGGTCGCGTTGGGCCAGGCGTTGTGCGCAAATTGGGCCACCGGTAAGGCTTCCGCCCAATTGTCCTGCTGCACGTTGCTCCAGTGTCGGAGGTACTGTTCCAACCATTGATTTGTCCGTTCCGACTGTCCATTGGTCTGAGGGTGGTAGGCAGATGAGATGTTCTGACGAATTCCGAGGACTTTACAGAGGTTGGTCATGAATGCGGAGGTGAACCGGGGGTCTCGGTCCGTGATAATCTTTCGGGGTATGCCATAATGCAGGTATACATGGTGAAGGTACAGTCGTGCCACTCCTTCTGCTGTGATCGACTCGTTACACGGAATGAAGATTGAAGCCTTTGAGCAGTTGTGGTCCGTGATTGTGAGTATGGAGTCGTATCCGTCTGACGGAGGGAGTTTGGTAATGAAGTCCATGGCGACGACCTTGAATGGTTCGGCATTAGGATCTGTGGTGATGGGGAAGAGGTGTGGTTTTTGACGGTGAGGGTTGATTTTATTTGCCTGGCATGTCACGCATCCTTTGACATATTCTTCCACGTCTTTGCGCATGTTGGGCCACCAGTAGTCGCGTCGTAGTAGTTCGTAAGTGTTTGCGATTCCTGGGTGTCCCATGGCCGGTGTGTCGTGGAAAAAGGTGATTACCCCCCGTTTAAGGTCGTTGTCGCCCACAACAACTAATGCGTTGTTCTTCCACCATAGTCCTCCTATTTTTCGCAAGTTGTGGGGCTCGACCCATCGCAGTACTTCTTTCTCGTCAAGATTTTGCGATATCTGGGTCCAAATATCCATATCGTGCATGGACATTTCTGTTGCTCGAAGGAAGCGGTCTGCGGGGAGGACAATAATGTCATTGTTGTCCTCTTCGTGCGTCGCATAGTCCGCTCTTCGTGACAGGGCATCCACGCGACTATTCCTAACTCCAGAGATGTGTTTCAAGAGAAAGTCATACTCCAAGAGTTCCAGGAATTCGCGTGCGACTCGTCTGCTGATCTTTCTGGGCTCTTTCCAGTACTGGAGGTTGGCGTGGTCGGTGTGAATGATAATCTTATGGGGGGAGCCGACTAAATACGTGCGCCATGCTCGCAGGGCCTTGACGACTGCCAATAGCTCCCTGTCGTAAATGTCGTAGTTGCGTTCCGCTTGGCTGAAAGATTTGGAGTGGAACGCGACTGGATGTAGCTTTTGGTCTGGGCCGAGCTGATTGAGCACGGCTCCAATGGCGACGTTTGATGCGTCGACCTCTAATTCAAACAGTTTTGTGAGGTCGGGGAATAGCAGTGTGGGTTCGCGTTCGATGCTGCGCTTAACGTTATCGAACGCATCTTGTTCGCGTTGTCCCCAGTGCCACAGGGTGTCTTTACGGGTCAGGTCGTGTAGGGGGCATGCGAGCGCGGAGAAACCGCGGATGAATCATCGGTAAAAGTTGCAAAACCCAAGGAAGGCGCGTACTTCACGGAGGTTCCTTGGGGCGGGCCACTCTCGGATACCCCGTACCTTAACAGGGTCCATCCGTAGATTGCCATGGCCTATGATTAATCCAAGGTATTCGACCTCAAGTACTTCGAACTCGCACTTCTCGGGTTTGATGTAGAGATCGTGTTCTTCGCATAAGCGGAGAACTTCGTGTACTACGGCGCGGTGGTGAGGGTAGTCGAGGGGCGTGGCAATTAAGATATCGTCCATATAGACGATCACTTCGTTTGTCAAGGTGAGTGGTCGGAAAGTATCATCCATCATCGCTTGGAACGTGGAGGGGGAGTTGGTGAGTCCGAAGTACATAACGAGGGGTTCGTACAGTCCCTGGTTAGTCTTAAAGGCGGCTTTCCACTCATCTCCTAGTTTGATTCGCACATTATTATACCCCCACTTAACGTCGAGTTTTGTATAGAGGCGTGCATCGCGTATTCGATCGATGAGTTCAGGGATCAGGGGGAGTGGGTAGTGGTTTCGAATTGTGAGCTCATTCAATCGTCTATAGTCTTGGACGGGGCATAACTTGCCGTCCTTCTTCTTGATGAAGAAGAAGGGGGATGCGTATGGCGATTTGGACAAGCGAATGTACCCCTTTGCCAGTTGTTCGTTCAGGAAAATAGTCAGGGCTTCCTGTTTGTTCTGCGCGAGTGGGTAGACTTTACAGTCCAGCGAGGCAGGGGCGTTAGGAAGGAGGTCTATAGCATGATCCCAGGGGCGAGACGGAGGGAAACGGTGAGATGCGTCTTCGTCAAAATTTTTGCGATGACGTCTGTACTCCTCGGGGATCATTTCTTCGAATGTTCGTTCCTTCTTCTTTGCCGCTTCCTGCTGCGCCAACTCTGAGGCAGTTGTGGTCTTGCGTAAAAACGCAATCTGGGGTTCCCGCTCGTCATCCATGAGCTGTTCCCACGCTTCCTCGTCAAGTTCATACGTCTCCAACGCCCGGATGGAAGCTTCCATGGGCGTGGCTTCGTCTGACAAGTGAAGACTCGAGACCACGACCGGCTGAAACTCTTCGTTCAGCGTCGCGTCTCCCCACTTGATCTTGGGCTCAAAGGCTGTGAACCAAGGGTATCCTAGGATCACCTCGTCCCTTCCTAGGTTGGTAACTAAGAAGCGAAGTGTCCTTTCTTCCGTTCCTGTTCGTACGGTGAGATCTGTGTAATGCGTAATGGCGCCATCCTGATTGTGGGTGCCGTCTACATTCCAAATACGGATGGGGTGGGTCACTTCCCGCGTTCCGATCTGGAGTCGTTTCAGAAGTGCGGAGCATATAAAATTGTCGGTGGCTCCTGAGTCAACAAGGACTTGTCGTTCGGCCGTTGCGTGTACTGATTTGAATAAGACTGGGATTCGCATGGATCGAAATCTGCTAGTGTACACGTTTAAATTTAATGCTCTAGCCCAGGCCGCCGGGTTCAAGCGTCGAGAAAATCCTCTCGTCCGAATAGTTTTTCTACCATGAGGTCCCGTACCTCCTGGGTCTGTGCCTTCATCGCTGCGATCTGTAGATCCGCCTGCTCTTCATTCGATAGTACGCGACTAGATTGTATGGCGAAAGAAGAGACAGCGGGAGCTGGTACACTTGAACTCGAGGGAGTCGGTGCTGATGGTCGCGGGGGCATGGAGGTTGGCGCCACGGTAGATGTAGCGGTAGCCACTCGCATGCCCTTTTGAGGACAGTTACGTGAGATGTGTCCTTGCGCTTGGCATCTAAAACATCTTCCCTCCTTCTGAAGGCGGGCTTTGTCTGTGTCGGTGAGGGCCACAGAGGCTCTGGCGTGTCCAACATCCATGGCGTTGGGATCGCGGGTTCCTTTGAGGGCTTGGACCCACTGCTCCCTACTTTGTCCTCCCTTCTTGCGCTGGGGCTTGCCTTTGCCGAGGCGATCCTTCAAAATGAGGTATTCAGCCTGCTGCAACCGGGCAGCCGCCTTCCACTGCTCCCAATTGACAGGGTGCTGGAAGCGGACAGCGTTGACTACTAACTGGTTTGGTAATCCATCCTGGAACAGCTCCAGTGTGGTAGCTTCGTCGGGGTTGTACCCTGCTTTCGTGACGAGATTCTGGAATGTTGCGACATAAGTATCGATGTCTCCTCCCTTCATTGTGAGGGTTTGGAGCGCTTTGCGTGCGTTGGTCTGTTCAGATGTGTCGGTGTAGGCTTGTACGAATCGATCTCTGACGGTGGTCCATAAAACTTCGTTCTGTCGGAGGACTCCCGCCGCTATCTGATCCTCTAGCCATTGTGCCTGTTCATCGACCCAATCGTTTACGAGTGGGCCTCAGATGTACGACAAGAAAGTCATGGCTCGCGAGGCCGGAATTGATAGCTGATCGACGGTGGGATTCATCTCTTTATAGAGTCGAAATGCTCGCAGGAAGGCCTTGCTCTCGTCCCTAATTCCGGTGAACTCGGGAGGGGGGTTTCCTCCTAGTCGTCCGTTTCCTCCGGGGGCTGGCGCTGCTGGCGCGGCTTGTAACGCCACCACTGGCGTTAGTCCGACTTGGACTGCGAAAGGGTGTTCACGACTTAGCGAAATATTCCTTTGAGGTCACGTGACCTAAGATCACGGGATACACGGCGCTTAAGTATAAGGCACGTGATCTATTCCTGTACACTAGGGCAAGTCGCGCCACTAGGTAATCCGACGATCGATGAAGTCGACTCGCGCGAAGAGGCGAGCGAAACACACGTGGAAGAGATGAGGAGAGAGTGGTGATTGAAGAAGACCAAGATGGCGTATCTTGGTCTTATCGAGCCACTATTTATACATATGCGAGGCAGCTTTAAAGCTCCTCTCCAATCCGTATGACGAATAGCTAAAGTAGCTCGAACCCTACTATCGCTATCCTAGTTGTGAGTCATGCCACATCGGCATGTGATTCTGTACTACTGCTGACTGATCGACTAAGTCCATGACACATTACAACTTACTAAGGGGTCATCACCGTACAGTAAGCGTCCACTTCAACGAGTCGTGACATCACCCCCTTTTCAGCCGCGACGACCACGGCGCCGGGGAGTTGCGATACCTCCTAACCAACCCTCCTGGACTGACTCCACTCGGTTGTGAATATCCGCCATCTCCAATCTGAACTTCGACCGGGCGACGTCCCCTTGAATCCCACCCAACGCCTGGGAGAGGGCCAGGAGCCGATGCTCGATGCGCTCAGCCTCCTTCCTTAGTGAGCGGAACCGATGCAACTCAGCTTTAAGCCCTACGTCCCTCAGTTCGTTCACCGCCGTGTCGAGGCGGTGTTGGTTGGCGTGGCCGGCGGCGAGGGCTTGGACCTCGAGTTCCGTATAGTACGGCTTGCCTCGCTCCCGGACTTGCGGCTCGGCGTAGAGGGGTTTCGAAAAGGTCTTGTCGCTGTCCGCGGCGAGCGCGAGGACCAGCGGGTCCGGGGTCATGATGACCTGGACGTAGGCGGCTTGCGTGGTGACCCCCTCGGAGTCTGTGATCGGAAAATGGACGAATTTGTCCCCTCGGTTGTGAACGTAACCATAGGGGGCAAAGCGGGTGTCGGAAAGCCGGCGGTTAAGCACGGCGGTGTGGTGTGATGTGGAAGGGAGGTCTACCCTCAGGGAGCCTCGGTAAAGGGGGCGGCCCACCGTGTCGAGTGTGTAGGGCGTTTCGTTGGGATGATCAGAATCGGTGGTGGAGATGATGAAGGGGTGCTCAGCTGGGTACCACTCCTTCAGCTCTCGCTCGGGTTGTTCTTGAATCTGGCGCGCATCGTCGCGTCGAACAACCTCCTCCTCTCCAGGATCTTCGTTCTCTTTGTCGCTGCCAGTGCCAGCTGTTCGAGCCTCCACCTCGCCGCTACCTCCCGCCACTCCTCCCATCGTCGCGTGCTCGGGTTCTTGGCCATTGTCGACCCAGTACTCCACTCGAACCGGGAGAGGTCCCGGTGAGGGAGTCGCACAGTCTCGGAGAGCTGCGCGAAGCCGATCAACTTCGGCCTGCGTATAGGGCGTGACGTTGAGGCGTTGTCCGTTGGCGCCGAGCATCCAGTAGGTGGTGGGGGTGTTGGGGTTGTCGAGATCTTCGATTGCGGCGAGGTTGTTGACTGCGCTGGTGAGCTCTTCGTGGGTGAAGGACCCCCGGAGACGGGGAGCCGCATGGGAGGAGAAGGTGGAAGTGGGAAGAGACATTGTGGAGTGAGAGAGGAATCCAGGTTGAAGAGATGGGGTGGACTTAGCGTCACCGAGCTCATTTATGTAGGCTCTGGATGCAACTGAACTCCGCTCGTACTCCGCTATCGCTTCTTCGGCGAATATGTCAGCTTTGTTGACCCACTGATTTTCCGAGTCGGGGTAGCCCTTCCATTTCACGAGGTATTGAAGCTTCCGACTTCTGCCGAAATGCCGCGAATCTAGAATGCGTTCGATTTCGTATTCTTCTTCGCCTTCTACTAGATCCGGTGGTGGGCGCTGGAAGTTTTCCCCATGCAGTGGCGTTTCGCGATAAGGTGTGAGTAAATCGATATGAAACACGGGGTGGATGCTCCACTGCGTGGGAAGTTCCAGTTGATAGTTGACCGGTGATAGGACGCGTATGATTTTGAAGGGTCCATGTCGTCGTGCCGCGAGCTTGGCAGTCGGCTGATTGGTTCGGAGGTGTCGTCCTTCTAGCCACACGTGGTCTCCTTCTTGGTATTTGGGCGTATCTCGGTGTTTGATCCACAGCGATTGGGCCTTTTTGATAAGGGTCTGGGCTTCCTTCCGTGCTTCCCGGAATTGTTGGAGTCGCGTGAGAACCAGTGAACGGGGGATGGCTTATCGATCCAATCAGCGCGTGGGTCGTATCCCATCATTAGTGAGAATGGAGACTTCTTTGTTGCCTCGTGTGGCCAATTGTTATGCGCGAATTCCGCCATGGGTAGGAAGTGCGCCCAATTATCTTGGCGCTCGTTGGTCCAGAACCTGAGGTATTGTTCCAACCACTGATTGGTGCGCTCGGATTGTCCATCCGTGCGGGGGTGGTAGGCGGTTGATATGTTTTGGTAAATCCCCAAGATTCGACATAGCTCGCGCGTAAACTTTGACGCGAAACGCGGGTCGCGGTCACTGATAATCTTTGCCGGTAATCCAAATCTCCGGAATATGTGAGTGACGTACAGCGCGGCGGTCTCTTCCGCTGATATCTCCTCATTGCAGGGGATGAAGACGGATGCCTTGGTGCAGTCGTGATCCGTCACCGTGAGAATAGAGTCGTACCCTTGCGAAACTGGTAGTTTAGTGATGAAGTCGAGGGCGATGACTTCAAATGGCTTAGCGTCGGTTATTGGAGTGATTGGCGTCAGTGGTGCTTTCGTTGGGCGGTTGTTGACTTTGTGGCGCTGACACTCCGCGCATCCCCGGACGTACTCTGTTACGTGCGTCAGCATCTGTGGCCACCAGTGGGTTCGCTCGATGATTCTCATCGTCCGTTTGATTCCTGGATGTCCGTATACTGGGGGGTCGTGATGGTTGGCTATAATGGTGCGAATCACTTCTCGCCCTCCTGTGATCACTCTTGCTCCTTGCCGGTACCATATTCCGTCAACTAGTTTGAGCTTGTGTGGGTCTACCCAGGGGCGTAAGATGTCTTCGTCTTGCTCGTGGTTTTCGGGGGTTTGTGACGTTAGGGTCCATACAAATACCTCTTCTGGTAGTACCACGACGTCCTCGTTGTCTCGTTCTCCTCGGTCGTAGTCGGGTCTTCGGGATAGTGCGTCTGCGCGTCCATTGTTGGTTCCTTTGATGTGATGAATCTCGAAGTCGTATTCCATGAGTTCGAGTACTTCTCGGGCTACGCGACGACTTATCTTTTGGGGTGATTTCCAGTGCGTGAGGTTGAGATGGTCGGAGAAGATTTTGATTTTGTGCGGCGAGCCGGCGAGGAATGGCCTCCAGTGTCGCAGTGCTTTGACGATCGCTAGGAGTTCTAGGTCGTAGATGTCGTAGTTGCGTTCGGCTTCGTTCAGAGTGGCGGAGAAGTAGCCTATGGGGTGTCGTTTTCCATCCTTCTTCTTCTGCAGGAGTACCGCGCCTACTGCGTATCCTGACGCGTCCACTTCGAGTTCGAATTGGTCTGTTAAAGTAGGGTGTGCCAGTACGGGTTCACTGGTGACGAGTCGCTTGAGGGTCTGGAAGGCCGTTTCCTCTTCTTTGCCCCACGTCCATTCGGTGTCTTTGCGCGTGAGTTTGTTAAGTGCTCGGGCGTATGTGGCGAAACCGCGAATGAAGAGGCGGTAAAAATTGCAGAAGCCCAGGAAGGAGCGTACGTCGCGTACCTTTGTGGGGGTGGGCCAGTCGCGTATGCCTGCAATTTTGACGGGGTCCATGCGAGTTACCCCCTTTTCAAGGATTACCCCAGGTAATCCATTCGCGGTTGGTGGAAGAGGCATTTCTCCAGCTTGAAGTAAAGGTCGTGGTCGAGTGCGATCTGCAGGACGGCGCTGACTGCCTCGATGTGCGCTTGTAGTCCGGCTTCTTCGCTAGTGGCGATACCTATGTCGTCCATGTAAACTCGTATGATTGTTCCGCGTGCCTCGTAGTATGGGATGATGTCGCTGAAGATGTCGTTCATCATATTCTGGAAGGTTGCCGGGGAGTTGGTGAGTCCAAAATACATGACGAGGGGTTCGAAGAGTCCGTATTTCGTTTTGAAGGCGGCCTTGGGTTCGTCTCCTTCTTTGACTCGTATGTTGTTGTATCCCCATCGCACGTCGAGTTTGGTATAGATGCGTCCATTTCCCAGGTCGTTGATGAGCTCCGACATGAGCGGTAGTGGGTATTGGTTACGTACTGTACAGGCGTTGATCTTACGGTAGTCTTGAACCGGGCGTAGTTTACCGTCTTTCTTCTTGATAAAGAAGAAGGACGAGGCGTACGGCGATTTTGAGGGTCGTATGTAGCCCATCTTGAGTTGTTCATCCAGCCATTTGCGGAGTTGGTCGTCTTCATCCTGTGACATAGGGTAAATCTTGCAATCGATACTCGCCGGGGTACCAGGTTTGAAGTCGATGGCGTGATCCCAGGGCCGTGACGGTGGAAATCGGTGGGAGGCTTCCTCGTTGAAGATCTTTGCGAAGCGTTGGTACGGTTCGGGAAGGACCCGCTGCGACGGTGTTCTGGTTCGCAGCGATGGCTAGTTCCGTGGCTGTGGTGCGTATCTGACATTCTTCTTCTAGTTCTTGAACGATGTTTTCGGCTTCGTCTTGGGTGATCATGCTCGCGATGGTGGTTTGTGGTTCCGTCGGATTGATGGAACGGAGCACTACGGGTAGCGCGTCTTCGTGAATGGTGGCGTGAGCCCAGCTGATGGTTGGTTCATAGGTCGCAAGCCAGGGGTATCCGAGGACTAAGTCTTCGTTTCCGATGTCCGTAACTAGGAATCTCATGGTTTTGTTAACTCCTTTTGTCTGAACGTCGAGGTCGACGAAGTGAGTGATGGACCCAGCTTTGTTTTCCGTATTATCTATATTCCATATTTTCTTGGGTCGCTTGAGGGCTTGCAGCCCGAGGCCCATGCGTTTCGCGAACGCGGGTCTTATGAAGTTGTCGGTGGCTCCTGAGTCAACGAGCCCTTTTATGTCGGCCATGGAGTAACTGGTGCGAATCGAGACTGGAATTCGAAGCGAACGATAGCGAGTCATGATTACAGAGTTACAATTAACTGCCCTCACCCAGGCCGATGGGTTTAGGTGTCCTGAAAACCCTCTTGGGTCCATAGGTCCTTGAATATGAGGTCTTTTACCTCGTCACTAGCCCCCCTGATGGTATCCATCCAGCCTTTTGCTTGTTCCTCGGGGGTTGCTTCGGTGCGGCGTACGATGGCGGGCTCTTGACTGTAGTAGTCGGTGTCTGCGCTCCGACTGGTACTGGTGCGCGGCTGATACGGCTGTCTTGGTTTCCTGGGTCGCGTACAGTCTCGTGAGAAGTGGCCGGGGTTGTTACAGTTGTAACAGATGACTTCCCTCATGTCGCGGCGCTGCCCGCCTCCTCTGCCTTGTCCTGGGCCTCCTCTAGGTGGGAATGGCGGTCGTTGATAACTTCCTCTGTTGGGGTCTCCGACTTCTGCGACTCGGGCGCGAGTGCGGTCTGCGGAGGTGTCCATTGCGTTTGGGTCGTAGCGCGGTGGTACCCATTGTGGCGCATATCCTCGTGTCTGATTTGGTCGGGGTTGCGGAGTGTTTCGTGGGGTGTTCGTATTGAGGCCCAGCCTTGCGCGTAGGTGGATGTATTGCTTCTGCCGACGCAGGGCAGCTTCCTTCCACTCGTTAAAGCTCTGCGGGTCGTCGAGTTCGTATATCTTTGTAAACAGGGCCTTGGGTAGTCCCGCCGTGAACCGATCCAGTGTTTGGCGATCGTTGAGTCGGTAATCAGCTTTCCGCGCCAGTTGTTCGAAGTTGGTGACGTACGAATCGATGTCATCCCCTATCATTTTGAAGCCTTTGGCCAATGTGGCTTGCGCTTGCTCTTGCTCGAGTACGTTCGAGAAGCAGTCCGAAAACCCAGCCGTCAGCGTGTCCCATAGAAATGGGTCGTATCGGTTGCGTCCGTGGTGAAGTTCGTTATTGAGCCACTGAAGGAAGCCCAGGGTCCAGTTTGACACTCGGGGTCCCTTGATAAAGCCGAGGAAGAGTAGGCATCGCCGATAGACGTTGGTCATAATCGGCGCTTCTGCGTTTTGACCCCAGTAAATGTGCCACTGGGTGAGGAACGATTCGTACTCATCTCTGTTCCCGTCGAAGATGTTTGGTGGCTCTCCTACTAGCTTGTCTGTTCCGTGCGGTGCTCCCGGGATTGGTCCTCCTGCTGGTGGCGGTGGTGGTCCTCCACCGAACGGATGTCCTCCGCCTCCTCCTCCGAATTGAGGTTGTCTTCCTCCTCCTCCACCTCCTGGTGGTCCTTGCCCGAAGTTTCCTCCCGGTCTTCTGGGCGGCGGCGGTCCTCCTGCTCCCGGGGGCGGATCGGGGATGTCAGGGCCTACTGCCCTGAATATGGCTGCGTCGTCGGCCGTCATACGGTGTCCTGTGCTTGGGTTGATGGGTCGCAGATACGCTTCTGCTTCTTCTGTTATTCTTCGAGCTTCTTCGGTTGCTATGTCCTCTCGGGTGACTGTTGTGGTTGCCATTTCTACGGGTGCGTGAACCTCAATTTCTTCTGGTTCGTTTATGCGGAGGGACTCAGCTGTCTGGACTATTTCTTCTACTTCGGATGCGTTGTCCTCGTTTGTTTCGTCGTCTTCCCCACTGGTTTCTGATGGGGCGGGGGTCCTCGGTTCCGACGTACTAGGTTCTTCTTCTGGCTGTCCGTCTATGCGTCCCCACTCAGCTCGTGTAGGTAGGTTTCTTGAGTCGATGTCGCAGTTGTAGTTTCGTCCTGCTGGGCGTATGGCGTCGTAGCGATTATCTATGGGGTTCCACGTGATTTCAACCCAGCACAAGTTATCAAAGTTAAACTCAACGGGGCGATATCGGGTTGGCCCCGATGCAAAGTCCACAAAGTAGCCGGTTTCTCCTCGGTATTCTCTCCACCTGGCGGCTCCTAAGAATTGTTCTGGTACGTTGCGATCTCCTCTTCGTTCGAGGGAATATGTTTGGAAATGTCTCCACTGATCTCGAGTTGTGAACGCCACGATGAAAGGATCTTGGTCTTAATGTAACGCCACCACTGGCGTTAGTCCGACTTGGACTGCGAAAGGGTGTTCACGACTTAGCGAAATATTCCTTTGAGGTCACGTGACCTAAGATCACGGGATACACGGCGCTTAAGTATAAGGCACGTGATCTATTCCTGTACACTAGGGCAAGTCGCGCCACTAGGTAATCCGACGATCGATGAAGTCGACTCGCGCGAAGAGGCGAGCGAAACACACGTGGAAGAGATGAGGAGAGAGTGGTGATTGAAGAAGACCAAGATGGCGTATCTTGGTCTTATCGAGCCACTATTTATACATATGCGAGGCAGCTTTAAAGCTCCTCTCCAATCCGTATGACGAATAGCTAAAGTAGCTCGAACCCTACTATCGCTATCCTAGTTGTGAGTCATGCCACATCGGCATGTGATTCTGTACTACTGCTGACTGATCGACTAAGTCCATGACACATTACAACTTACTAAGGGGTCATCACCGTACAGTAAGCGTCCACTTCAACGAGTCGTGACACGGCTCCTCCTGGCGCGGCGCCACCGCCACCGCCACCGCCACCGCCACTGCCACCACCACTGCTAGATGGTACTGGGGCGCTACCACTGGGCGGATTGGGTGCCCCTCCTCCCCCAGCGCCACCGCCGGTAAGGGTCGTGCTAGCCGAAGCTTGTTGGGTTTGGGACATGGCGTGAGTTTGAAAATGCGTCGTCGGGTTGGGTAAGTTTGTCGTGGGTACAGAGACACTGGGTGATGGGGGATCGTTGTCGACGGCAATGCCAGGAGTAGTGTGAGTCGTGAGGGGTCCAACTCCGAGTGCCTGTGGTACTATGCTGATAGTGTACCACTGGCCTTTCTTTGCAGAGTAGTCAATGTATGCCCACTGTCGTAGTTCTTCGAGATAGTGGACCTGTCGGTATTTCTGGGTGTTAGGGTGGAAGAGAAAATATCCTTCTACTCCTTCGTGTTCCTTCCAGACGACGGCTCCTTTGACTTTATCGGAAAGCTCGTCGTCACTGTATCTGTCGATGTATTCTGCCTGAAACTGGGATCTGGCGCGACTGTGAAGATTCGCCACTGTGAGAGACTTGACTTAATGTAACGCCACCACAGGGGCGTTAGGTACGACGTGTACCGCGTCTAAGTCAACGGGATCGGAAGAGCACGAGTCGGTTAGGACTCAGTTCGGTGATGCACAAGTGTCACTCGGTTTCCCTGGAACTGAGTGCAATAGTAAGAAGGCAAGGCTCAAGCGTAAAAGCGAGCTAAGGCGGAGACTCAAGCACAAAGGCGAGTCGAGACGTTCGTGAGGCAAAGACGATGTGGTATTACACAAGAAGTCAAGTCTACCGTACAAGCTAGGTAGAGCGCGACTTATATACCAATACAGGATGTTTGCGAAGAGCAAACATATGGCGCGATCGTGAGTCAAGGGTCCTAAAGTGTGAACAAGGGAAAAGCCGCATATAGTACAAGTAGATTCCGCGGGGTCATGCGCCCCTCAGAAATGGTCAGCGGATGAAAAGAAGCGTAAAATGACCAACCCTATCGTCGAGGTGCAAGGTGCAAGACAAGAATCGAAACACGCGAGTCATGGGAACATATCGTAATCGTACAACCAAGTTAACAGGTAAAATCGTAACATCTGAGTGGTAAGTTCATTTTCGTTCCCTGGCCACCGTCGTAAGTCCATCGCATCTCTCTTCCCTCCATCACCAACTTACCTTCATCTGCCACAGTGGCTTTGCCGTCTGCCATTGCTGTGTGATGGGTGATCTGGTGATGTCCTAACCCACTGCCAGCTATCCTTCCTCACAACGATTCAAGGCAGCCAGCCAGTACGTCTCTGTCTCCAAGTGTAAGTCCCACCAAGATAAGAATTTCAGTCGATGTGACCTCACAATGTACTCACACTGATTATAGGCCTCTCACTACGACACAACTGCCTTGGCCTCACTTCTCACCACCTCAGCCATTCACGATACCTCAGCCACTACAAACATGTTGTCTGTTTACTCTACCTCCCTGGACGCCACTACCACTCATAGGTTTTTCCTTGAACCTCTGACTAGAGTTCACTTATACTTATACAGACTAGCCTGACCTGTCACGCATGTTCACAAAAAAATAATTGTGCTGGTCCATTTAGGTATTACACCGTACTCACTCATTGCAGGGTCACAGCCAACATCACCAAGGCCACCACCTCACATGGAATCTCGGCCACACCATTGGCATTCATATCAGTTCCGGGACACGGCAGGAGTACAGGTGCTAGGTAGGGTGCGGCGGTTTCTCACCGTTTCCATGTGACAGCACTGACTCCATGATGTATTATGTACCAGGAATCGACGACAAATATATGTGCTGAAATTGCACGCATCAATTCAACCCACTGTGTGGTGAGCACTCCATCTTTTTTGTGTTGATTCTCAGTCCACAATTTATGTCCGTCACCACCACTACAAGGGGACCACTGAACCTCAACACCCATAACAAACACAGCCACGACATTCACGCGACGACAGCGACATGACAGTTACAACAGCAATAGTGATGGTGGTGGTGGGGATGGACGACACAACGATGATGACGATGATGGTAGCCAACAGTGGTAGGATGGTGGACCGGTGGTGAGGGATTTCGAATATATGATTATTACATTCACTGTATCTAGTCCGGTGTGAAATATATTATAATTCTTGAAAGTATTTGCCAGACAGAGAACTGATCATTGGTGCTTAGAACCCACAAAAGCGACCATAATCTCAACAACCGATTGTAAACCATTACAAACCTTGAGAATAATTGTGCCGCGTTACACCAAATTGCCAAAACGACATGACTCGATAAGATCTTATAATTCCGGCGAGACTTATACCATTTGTGGCCAATATGATACCTTATAATCACTTAAAAGTTTTCTTCTTTTTTGCTGATGCGGCCCTCAGGCGCACAAAAATGGATTCAAAAAAAAAAAGGCGGCATCATGCGGCGGCACAACTGAAGGAATCGTCTCTCCTTTTCCAGAAATATCCGAGGCTCGCGCGGCCAGCGAGACTCCGCCAGTTGGAAATTCTGGAGAAATTTCGTGTTTGGTGGTGCCGAACGTCCGCATTCTGTGCTCTTCCCTTCCATGCGATGGGTCCAATTCCGTTCAACGATAGCGACGCCGGGCCGGACTGTACTTCATGGACCTTGTCCTGGACTTGGACATCTCTTCTTATACCCCAACGCTCTCTGCACTCATTGAATCTCGCAAATCTCGCTCGCAAGTCGCAACCTATAACGCCTGACAAGCCTTCGTTACTTCTTGTAGCACACCCTGCATGGCGCATGGGGCGAGATCGACGTCGTACAAGCCGTCGGATCGCCAGTGACAACTCTCGGCATTTCAGCAACGGCGACGCCTGAGACCATAGTAGAGGGCCTTAAGGATCATCGCTTCGCACATTTCGTGTGTGCCATGGCTTACTGGAGATAGGTGACCATTTGACGCTTCGTTCAAACTTCACGGAGAAAATCTCACCCTACTCGAGATCGTCCGATCTCAACTCCCCACTGCGAAATTTACATTCCTTTCTGCAGCAAATTCTGCTTGTCACACTGCAGAGCTGGCCGAAGACAGCATTGCCGACGAAGGACTGCGCCTTGGGGCTGCAACACAATTTTGTGGCTTCCGGAGCTTGATCGGGAGGATGTGGGCAATGGCCGATACGGACGGGGCAGACTTATCTAAACCTTTCTACAAATAGATTTTCTCGGAAGGCACAGTCGGGGGGTGCCACATTATAAGAGATCGGCGGGGGTGCTTCAGTTCGCAGTGAAGAAGCTGCAGAAGAAGCGAGGTATCACGGCTAGAGCGATGGGCCAACTTTGTTCATTACAGCGCGTGATCGTAGTGAGTTGTCAAATCTGTGAGGGTATGTACATCCTTTGTGCTTACGGCTTGTTCGCAACAAGGCGCATAGTAGAGTTGTATGACGTCTGGGAGATGTCATGTCCGTCCGAGGACCGAGCGGCGGTTGCGTTCGCGCGTACTACATTCGGCCTCGGGGCGTTGTTTCGCACATGCCCGACAATTTTTGGACCCGCCCCTCATGGGCAAGTATGCTTTCGGTTTCGCGTCCCGTGTATGTTCTACTCGCTTCTATGATCTACGGGCTCGAGAAGCAGCCTAAGCCAGCTATGAAATTGTTCATTCCAAATAGTGAAACATAGCGAACAGTTGACTCGATCAGCTGGAGCCCGAGTCTCAGGCTGATGTGCCCAGCTGCAGTGAGCGCTGAGCGCTGAGTTAGAAAACTAGCCAGTCGGAGCCTTGGGAGAAATGGGACTGCGACCTGGTCCGCGCTTGCAAATGCCATGCCAGTGGGTGATCTATTCCTCCGGTCTGTTTCACCTCGCTCTCTCCCCCCTTCTTTTGCTCCGATTCCGCGGAGCGGCCTGAATCTAGCTTCTTTTCTTTTCTTGACCTCATAGGAATTATCAATGGCAGGTCTTCCTCGGTCGATCGGCACTCTTATGAAGTCTGGGGATATGACTGTAGCGTCAACAGCGTTCGTCCCATTGGCCTCTACCCGCAGAACTGGACAAGCTGATACTCAGTCCTGTGACCAGTGAGGACCCGGGATCGCTGGTGATCCGAAACTGAGCGACCGGGCCATATTTCAAGTCCTTTGCGCTCGGCGGGGCGAACAACCACGAAAGCCCCAAATACTGGACGCTCGACTCACTCATGTCCCAACGGTGCGTGCGCATGCGTGCGTTCTTCGCTCCTCCGCAAGAACTTGAGTACTCTGTGCGCTGGTGGGAATCGCTGGAGGCGGCGGGTCTGCGGTTGTTCTGGACGGACATCGGTATTGTGCGCAGTGCGCGGCCAGAGCTGGCAGAGGCGTGTTCCTTCGTTTCGTGGAAACCTGCCGTTATCAGCCTGAGATCCGTTTTCTCTTTTTGCAGTACTCGTTTATTAGCATTCGCGGAAACCATGCACTCGTCAACGAGAAGTTCAATTGAGCCGAAGCGCCTTGCCCGCTACCAACTTTTCACGTTTGGTTGGATCGTTCAAGTTGCAAGTCGGGGTTTTGTGACATTTACGCGATCACAGTAAGAGCAGGAACCCATGAAGGGCCCATCGAGCCTGAGAACATACGATCCCACTCACATATCGTAAAATTGCATGGCATACGGACTTTTGAACTTATTTTTGTGTGTTGGCCGACGTCGTGCGGCGGAAAGTGTGGAAGCCTGACACGGGATGGATAGGGTGGCCCGCGTGGGTCTTGCTGGGGTTAACGTCGCGTGACTTTGGATCGGAACTCATCCCGATCTTTTTGGGCACTCCGATTCCATTCCAAGTTCCATTCCACTCTTTGCCAGGGTCTTGATACTACAGTACATTCGTGCATTAAGGGAAGATCTTCCCTTCATTTCAGAAAGATTACCCCTCCAATGGGTCGAAGATTTGCATTTCTACGCGTGAGACCTTGCGTGAGACGCGCATACCGGCCCGGGGCCGCGACTGCACAACCCGTAATGTGTTCTCTCATTTAGGGCCTGTTCGGCGCGGCTTGGCCCTGAAACAATGTTTCTGCAGACCCTCTGTTTCCCACCCGGGAAACAGAGGCTGTGGCAAAACATTGTTTTAATTGCTTGTGACCTCCGAACGCATTTACATACAAAAATAAAAACATTTTCTTGAGTTGATGACAAAGCGTGACCTTCCCTCACACCGCACCCCCTCAAGGCCTCAAGCTCAAGTCCCATTGCCACCGCCTCACCTGCACGCAAGTCCGTGGTCGCCGCCCTTCACCATTCGGGAATCCACCGTCACTGTCGCCCCGCCACGGCACCCAGGACCTGTCGCAACGCACCTGCCGCGCCGTCTCACCAGCACTTGTAAGAAGTGCACCTCGTGCGCACTCCTCCACCTCTGCCTCCCCATACACAAACCCGTGGCCACCGCATCCACTCTTCGTTACACGGGAGTCCGCCCTCACCGGCACCATCCCAACATGGTATACAAGCCCCCACGACGCCTCGACGCCACACGAAATCCCGCAACATCAACTCAGCACGGGCGGCCGGGCGCGCAAGTCCCGCCATGAGGCAAGTCGCAAACGACAGCGACGGAGGCCACTACGTTGATGATAACAACCCAGCGACGATGACGATGACCGCGACGGAGCGACTACGACCGCGACCACGGCAACGCAAGGCGACAAAGATGAAGACGACAACACTGGCAATGACGGCGGTTACGACAACCACGCGTCGGCGACGGCCATGACAACGGAAGGCGATGTGGCGTTGTTGGCCCCAATACTGACTCCCTTGCTCGCACTTAGTACAGCGTAGCTATAATATATTTTATTGCCTTTGGCGCTGTGATTCCCAAGGTTGGAGGCTCCATATAGCGCTTTCCACGACCAAGCCCAGGCTTTTGAGCGCAGCCCGGCCCTGCACATCACTACGAATCCCACTCCTGCGCTAATTGTAGCCGTCCGTCTTGCACCATAGTCATGTTGTATCAAACATAATGAAAGTCGTCTAATTGCTGTTATATCTTGTGTGTTATATGCGCGTGCGCCTTATGTCAGCTGATCTAGATTGTGGACAATATGATGCGGGTGGTCACAGTCACTCCCGACACAGAGAAATGAAAACGAAAAAGAGGTCAGACCTCTTTTTCTGGCTGGCGGGGAGAATCTCATTCTCATTTCTCGGTCTCTCGTGACACAAAGTTTGCCGAACACGTCGCATTCTCATTTTCAATTAATTTAAACATTGTTTTTTGCTTGGCCCATGTCTCGCGCGAGAAAGCGTTTACCGAACAGGCCCTTAATGACATTTATGCATCGACTCATGGTTCCTGCTCTGGTATCAATCTGTACAATTACACTTCAAACTCTGTAATACAAAATACGGATTGCTGTAGCGGTTCTATCTCCTAGGAGTCAATACAACTCGTCCAATTACGTCCGTGGACAAACTTAGAACAATCTAAGCGGGTTTCGTGTTCGCCAGCGACCCAGATATTACGCGGCCGATGAAGATTTTCTCTGTGCGCCAGTGGAATCCACATTAAAAGTTCGTCATTCTCACCACGAATCCAACCGTCGTCGTCTATCACAGACTGGTCCGTAAAGTTGACCTGTGTGGTAGTTGTCAGACTTTCTGTCGTAGCACCCAACGCTTGGATTGACTTATCTCCTGATGAGGCGATCCGCTGGTCGTCTGATGAGGGTACCACAGAGCCGACCGAATTTGTCTGTCCAGTAGATGGGCGAATCTCAGTGTCTCCCGTTGTGGCGTTCCACATACGAATTGTTCGATCGTAAGAGCCTGAGGCGATCCGCTGGCCATCTGGCGAGAATCCCACAGACGTGATCGAAGCCGTGTGCCCACAAAATGGGCCTGCCTCCGTGTCTCCGGTCGTGGCGTTCCACACACGAATTGTTCGATCGTCCGAGCCTGAGACGATCCGCTGGCCATCCGGCGAGAATCCCACAGACGTGATCCAATTCGTGTGCCCAGAAAATGGGCCTGTCTCCGTGTCTCCTGTCGTGGCGTTCCACACACGAATTGTTTCAATCGGCCGAGCCTGAGACGATCCGCTGGCCATCCGGCGAGAATCCCACAGACGTGATCGAATCCGTGTGCCCAGAAAATGGGCCTGCCTCCGTGTCTCCGGTCGTGGCGTTCCACACACGAATTGTTCCATCGTGCGAGCCTGAGACGATCCGCTGGCCATCCGGCGAGAATCCCACAGACGTGATCGAATCCGTGTGCCCAGAAAATGGGCCTGCCTCCGTGTCTCCGGTCGTGGCGTTCCACACACGAATTGTTTCATCGGCCGAGCCTGAGACGATCCGCTGGCCATCCGGCGAGAATCCCACAGACGTGATCGAATCCGTGTGCCCAGAAAATGGGCCTGCCTCCGTGTCTCCGGTCGTGGCGTTCCACACACGAATTGTTCGATCCCAAGAGCCTGAGACGATCCGCTGGCCATCCGGCGAGAATCCCACAGACGTGATCGAATTCGTGTGCCCAGAAAATGGGCCTGCCTCCGTGTCTCCCGTCGTGGCGTTCCACACACGAATTGTTCGATCCCAAGAGCCTGAGACGATCCGCTGGCCATCCGGCGAGAATCCCACAGACGTGATCGAATCCGTGTGCCCAGAAAATGGGCCTGCCTCCGTGCCTCTGGTCGTGGCGTTCCACACACGAATTTTTCGATCCCAAGAGCCTGAGACGATCCGCTGGCCATCCGGCGAGAATCCCACAGACGTGATCGAATTCGTGTGCCCAGAAAATGGGCCTGCCTCCGTGTCTCCGGTCGTGGCGTTCCACACACGAATTGTTCCATCGTGCGAGCCTGAGACGATCCGCTGGCCATCCGGCGAGAATCCCACAGACGTGATCGAATCCGTGTGCCCAGAAAATGGGCCTGCCTCCGTGTCTCCGGTCGTGGCGTTCCACACACGAATTGTTTCATCGGCCGAGCCTGAGACGATCCGCTGGCCATCCGGCGAGAATCCCACAGACGTGATCGAATCCGTGTGCCCAGAAAATGGGCCTGCCTCCGTGTCTCCGGTCGTGGCGTTCCACACACGAATTGTTCCATCGTGCGAGCCTGAGACGATCCGCTGGCCATCCGGCGAGAATCCCACAGACGTGATCGAATCCGTGTGCCCAGAAAATGGGCCTGCCTCCGTGTCCTCCGGTCGTGGCGTTCCACACACGAATTGTTCCATCGTGCGAGCCTGAGACGATCCGCTGGCCATCCGGCGAGAATCCCACAGACATGATCGAATTCGTGTGCCCAGAAAATGGGCCTGCCTCCGTGTCTCCGGTCGTGGCGTTCCACACACGAGTTGTTCCATCGTCCGAGCCTGAGACGATCCGCTGGCCATCCGGCGAGAGTGCAATGCAAGTGACCGCGCCTCCAGCATTTGAAATCACCATTTCCGATGGTGGCCAATCAGTTAATCGCCCACGTTCCACCCTCAGGGTACGAGGAAATGAATTGGAATAATGCTTGGAAACAAACGATTTCGTCGGTGCAAATGGTAGGGCAGAAAGATACACGTGCGGTGCACTCTTTGCCATCGCCATCCCAAAATGCCGCACAAACACAGACGCATCGCCGACCAACCACCTCAATCTCTCTAGCTCTGCTTGAGAAACCTGCTGCCATCAGAGCTATTAGTTGTTCGCCCGCTTCGTCGAATTAACTGTTATACTCACACCTTGACCGGAGGCTAACCATACGCCCAAAGACGAAAGTGCTGGCGAAGCAAGACCCACATCACTCGTCAAGCTAAGTGCCTCCAGCCAATACATAAACTTCTCTTCGAAGAAGTTTTGAAGTTTGCCAAAGAGATCGGCTTTGAAAACAAGACCTTCCAAATGATCGTCCCAAAAACGACAAGCATACGACAGCGCAGGTGGCAGGTACTTGACAATCCGCGACTCAAGGTCTTCGACATCTTTATTGGCAACATATGACGATTCGAGATTGCAGATGTTGAATTTGAGTTCATCGAACGCCAGACTGAGACAAGAACGGGCCAATTGGCGGTGCGCGAGACGGAGATCGACATAGAATTCGCCGCTTTTCTCTTTATTCGTCACAAAATCGCGGAATGAGGTATGAAGGGGAACGATCGGAAGCGTATCATCAGACGAAATGACATTACTCAGCAATGAGCCGAGCTGACTGAGCGCTTCAATAACTGAATTAGGAGCGTTGTCGTCGTCGGGGGCGTGTCGTAGCAGCGTGGTCAGGGAGCGGATGGAGAGCGGTTCGAACGCGGCGAGGAGCTGTCCCACCAGAAAGCGAAATAGTGCCTCTTCGTTCTTAAAGTATGCTTCAAGGACCCCTTTGTATAACTCGTTCAGCGGATCTTGACCGTGGTGATCAGCAGCCAATTTCAGGAGATGCTTGATTCGCTTTCTTTTCCCACCAACCGTCTTGGGCTCTTGGATGTATCCAGCGGCAACCGCCGCATACTGAAATAGTCCCTCTGCCCTTGTTGCCAGCGCTTCGCCATACTGTCCGAAATCGGCTGGATCGAGCTTCTCCTGAAGGAAAGCGAAAATATCGGAATGTGTCGTAGCCCCCAGCGCATCATCGTTCATATGCTTGATGACGACTGATTCCGCTCCAAGGAACGCAGGCCCGATGTCGCCCTCCAGCCGCGAGGTGATGAGTACACGGAAGTTCGATGGCAGTTCGGAGAGGTGATCGGCGAGAAATCTGTGTAACCCGTCTTTGCCAGTTGTATCCCCACTCTCGTCCAGGGCGTCGATTACTACAAAAATCGGTCCGACAATGTGTAGATCCTCAAGAGGCCCGCGGATAAGACGTTGAAAGAGCGTGCCATAGTCGCGTGTGTCGCGTCGAAGCGAGATGTTGTCCTTTACAGCCCTTCCAAGCGCGGCTTTGAACAACGGGTAGCGGTCGGCGAGATTGTGGGCAAGGTTCGTAAAGAGATGGTGGGCCTCGGTCTTGGATTGTTCCTTTCGTACAAAGATAAAGGACGAAGCAAGACGGTCCATTTCATCGAAGCGACGCGCAATCTCATGTGCGATGGACGACTTTCCCGTGCCTGCCTGTCCGAAAAGGACGAGACAACGCTCGGAAGCGGGATTATTCACCCAATCGACAATGAAGTCGAGAAACGCGGTGCGTGTTCCAGGAAGACATTTCTTGTCTGGGGTGAAGCGCGAGCCGTTCCTATATGGGATTTCTCGGATATCTGCAACTAGCGCTATGACGATCGTCAGATCGATAACTCTCCCACGTTCACGACTGCATAACTTACCAGCCCACTCAAGCTTGGCCGAGATGTTTCCCACATCGTTTAGAATTTGGAACGCGGTTATCTTTGTAGAGACTACGGCTCGATCCAAAAATGCCTTCCGATTCTCGACAAAGGCGACGGACAACTCCTGAATCTTTTCTTCCACTCCGCCGCCGATACTCTTCGCCATCCGCTTCGCTGAAATTGTATGTTCGAATCGGCCAATGATGTAGGTGAATGAAAACGTACAGAATTGCCTGTCCTTTATATACGACTGGATGAAGTCACTGCAACTAGAGACGTCCCGCAACATTTGAGTAAGGATTTTGGCCTCGTTTGACTGGGGCTGAATGGTCTTCAAAGTGTCTTCGTCGTCGGCGAAATCAAACGCATCGTGCATGCTCTTGACTAGCTCTTGGACATTTTTGTCGCGTTGATACTGTTTTGAGAGTTCCTGGTATCCAGATAACATATTATAAGTGTACCTTCCTATGATAACATAAATATGGGTACCTCAGGGATGACCGAAAGCACTTTATACGCCATCTGTGCAATTGGATGGAGCTGACAGCGCAAGTCAGCTTAGTCAAGATAGGCAGAACAAATACCACACGCACCTGTGCAACTGGGCTCAGAGTATCCATGACCCACTTGATTCTCCCAATAGCCCCTTCCCATGTATTCGAACGGTCGATCACCTCCTCGACTTGGTCAACACGAACAATCTGAGGCTTCTCGACAACGGACGTCTCTCCTTGATCCGGTGGCATAAGAGTGCTACTCTCAGCAGGACGGTGATCTGGTGGATGTGAAAGATGACCGGGGGCAGAGGATCGATCAAGTCCACTGGAATCTAGGGCCATAGTTGGTTTAGGAAAATCTTCGGCGGGAGTGTCGTCTCCTTCGATCGGTATTATATGAGGATCGTTCGGAGAGGTTCCGTTCGCTAACGTAGTGATCGTTAAGTCGAGCTCGACTGGCGGCGTCGATCGTCCAGCTTGTTTGTCGCCGTCGCCGAGGGTAACGGAAATGTCTACATGTGCCAGTGAGATGTTTGCTTAGTCGCATAAACGAGAATAGGCGCACTGATCGGGGATTCGACCGGTAACGTCATCTCATGGGTTCCGATCAGGATATCACTTGTTATCGATTTCTTCTTGTAAAGACGCAAAATAATATGTGAAGACGGTTGTACGAGACTGATAGGAACTTTCAGCCGAAAAATATGATCGAAAATAAGAATGTCGTACAAGGTATCAAGCCTCTGGTTCCATGCCACTATCTGCCCGTCGATCTGAGCGCTCTTCGTCCTCTTCTTAGTTTGCTTCTTAGTCTTCTTCGTTGTCGCTCCATAGGTTATAGTGACGAAGTACTCCCTCTTCCCGCCGAAGGTAGTCTTGAATTGAGGAACGTTGCGTGCCCGGAGAACTAACAAAGAGATTAGAGACTTATTAACGCCTAAACGAGTTTGGCCTCGAGTACGCACCAGTCACCTCAACACTTAGTGGCTGAGATCGGCTTCCATGAGATTCGGCGATTTGAGTGCTGTCCATAGACGGTTTTTGACCGAACGTCCTTATTCCAGAGGGTCGAGGTGCTGTGGAACCCGCCGAGCTGGGATGAAGAATCATCGATCATCGATCATTATTGGGAAAGTTACGGGTCAAAGGCGATCTACTCACGAATTCGAGATGGTTTGCCTATGGATATTGAAGAGCCTTCTGTACGCAGAACGGATGGATGATTTGTAAGGTGCGTCTCAACCGTCGTAGGCGACCACCGTGAGTCCGTGCTTGTCAGCAGACTGTTGTCCAGATTTGGAACAAGGGCCGACTCCTGGCACCGCTCCCATCGTCTTTACTACCCGCAACTGCATGTGTCTGTGTCCATCATCTCCATCCTTCCTCAGCCGAACTGTCGGCACTTTGTCCCTTCCTGAATAACCATGTTTCGATTTCAAAGTACATGGCGTCGAGAACCAACTGCTAGCAAGGCAGTTGGAACCCAATAATCCCGCGACTCGAGGGCCTACAGAACATGGTCGCACAAGAGCTCAGTACTCAGTGCTCATCGAGAACACATCCACGTTATCATGTGACTAGTACGGGGTATCTTTCCCTTCTTCCTACCTGCTAGTCTCACATGTGCAGCACCTCGAGCTCCTGCATCCCGTCCAGCAACCCTTCTCCATCATCGTCATGCTCTCAGAGCGACTACCTTTTACAAACACCCCCCTGACACCCACATTGCCTTCTACTGCTGTCGATCCGCCGATCCCCCGACGGAAGCCGAGGCATTCCTCATACTCCTTATCAGGCTGTTCGCTCAGAGAAATTGATTGACCCTTGTCAGGATGAGGGGGTATTCACAGTGAAAATTAAGCGTTGGTGCGCTTCTATTTCTCAATTTCTTTTTACCTACATGCTTATCATAGATCATGGCGCACACATACATACGCGCAAGTTCTGCGGGGATGGTGGATTTGTGCTCAGTGACCGGTAATGCCACAATGCCTTTACCGATGATGGTGACACCGGTGGCGCGGCAGCGTACGACTCCTCACACTCCTCATCTCTGCATTCAGGCACCTGATCACTTATCGCTAGGCATTTCTGCGCAAGATATGCAGCGTTAGTGAGCCTGTAAACGACACGATCCCGCACGGCGGTGGTCGAATACCCGACGGGTTTATGTGTCCATGACTCCATGTTGTTCAAAGTAGGCTTTCCGTACGGGGTGGGACAAATTTTACTTTCAGACCCTTTTGTCGACGCAACGCAATAAGCCTGATCTCTCCAATGGAATGACGGGCCTCAGGAACTAACTTTACCTCTTCCTGAGACTAGTAGCGGCCACGATTTAGTAAATCATTGCCTCCGGTCGAAGTGCGACGTGGTAATAGAGTGGTGATAGTGATCGCCAAGTGTGTTCGGTGTGTGGACAAAAAGATGGATGATGACGATGGCCCGAATAAAGGTGGACATGAAAGGGGCATATATGCAGGATGGGGGTTAAAAGTTGACGGGACATACTAGTTACTAACTTAGTGTGAGCATCGTATCCGTGACACGCTTGAGACGGAGGCCAGATGGACGACAAGAAACGAGGGTGGGCCACGAAGCTGACGACTGTAGCGCTGTGAGGTCATGACAGTGATCAAGCCAATCAATCAGCGCTAATCAGCTCGGATGTGATGCCGGAGATCGCCGCTTAGTCCGAGTCGGCGCGGGGCTGTGCCTCACATTGCGCCTCAAAGGCCTCAAAGGTCGATCACAGCTTTTACTTCCGTGTTTTTCACACAATCTTACTACAATACTGTCATAGAAAGTCAAGTCAATCATATTACGAGAGAAAGGGACTTGAGTTGGATGACTCCACCATTGCGTGATTCTTGCCCTGAGCGTGTTCCGAGCGTGCTTGCATTACTCATGGAGTTGTAAATCAAATGTATGTGGGATATTGGTATCCAAGTACGTCCTTGAGTGCACCCTTCTCCTGATCTTGATGCCACCATATGGTGAAGGTGTAGTGTAACGTCTACCACGGACGCTTGCCTGACTTAGGCCTCGGTAGTTGCGGCGATCCTAAACGATCTGTAGAATAGGCGGTTTGTGATGGCGTCTGGGTACTCAGCTGGGTGTGGAGCTAGATCTCTGTTCAATGCGATGAAGGCGTGCAGGTCCTCCTCTTGAGGTACGTCTACCGGTGGTTCGTCAAGCGGGACGATGGTTCTCCAAGAGGGATGATCAATGATGTAGATGTAGCCGTATGGCTTGGCGACTCGTTCGTTGTGATACAGGAATACGCGATGAAATACCGATCCAAGAGGATACGTGTCCACTGCCCGTCACGGGAACTCGGGATGAGCTCACGGGGATCCCTGGTCTAAGGGGATATGCCGGAGGCGACTCACTTCACAGGGAGAGGAGTCCGAAAGGTGAAGAGACAAGAAGATGGTGGTATTGAAGAAGACCAAGATGGCGATCCTGGTCTTCCACGACTACTACTTATACAGATACGCGCGGGCTTTCAAGCGCCGCTCCAAACTATCCTAGCCAATAGCGTAAGTAGAGCAGACCCTAATACAGCTATCCTAGGAATGAGTCACATCGAGTCATGATCCGATCCGTTATCGTACACAATCACATGCGCCGGAGCTTACCCAGCTGACTGATCCAACAAGTCCATGACGATATATCGCTGACGTGGTGTCATCCCCGAGCGTCAGTGTCCACTTCCGGGCCGAAACGTAACATGTAGCCGAGCTCCGAGCCTGTGCACTTTGCTGTGCACCTACATTTCTGTTGTTATATAGGTTCGTTTTATACTATATATTGAATCCACTTCATGCGTACCCGGGTCTACGATCCTCACTCTTGTCAATCCCATCTGATCCCGCATATTGTCGCACCGGCCCTGCCAGTGTTTCCCCCTGAACATGACTGACTGGAAAAGTCCCGCTGTTGTCACTGCAGAATATTGTTTGTCACTTGTGCTTTCCGACATCTCCAACTAGCCTGAGTTAAATTTGCCTTCCAGTCGCGCTCATCAAGCTTTACCATGCCACATGGGGAATTCTCATGTGGGTACTGTCGTTCTCGGCCTCATCTAATGAAATTTATTAAATCTCTTCTCAACCAAGCTGGGAGTTTGTCGTGAACATCGGGTTCGAATATTCTGTCTTCACTGGGAAGCGAAACTTTTGGTTGTCATTTTTGGTACATTGCGTGCAGCTCAGACAGGATTACGATATGATTGACTCAGGTTGGTACATGCAGCTTTACTTGGGGGCTCGGTGGTGCCCTCTGCTCTGCGTAATTACTATGCTCGTGGGATTCGACCCAGTTAACAGGATCGACTGCCAGGTACCTTACCATCTCGCCCTGATGCCAGTGAGCCAGATGACGAGACTAAAATTCTACCCAGACCTTTGTCATCTTTGTTTTCGTGAGATTCAAGTTATAGGCCATTTCATCGACTACATGCTAATATTTGGGACTACGTACTAGTTATTTTCGCATCTCTCATTGGCTTGTGCAGAGGCCCTGATCGTGCTGCGCATGTGAGTAGAGATCTTGGTAGAGGACTCAGTTCTCTAACTCCTCTTCCCGTCTCGCTGATACAACACTCCCAGTGCAGCGATATGGGGTCTGAACAGGATCGCCATATCAATCGCCGCCGCTGCGTGGCTCGCCGATGTTGGTTCTCTGATCCATGGTATATTCATTTCTTCATTCGGCTTTCCAGATATTTTAATGATGTGATACGGGATTGCAGGATCAGGTGTAGTTGTTCTTCACGGAACTTGGAACGAATTTGAAGGCGTTTGCCAAATCACGAATCCACGTGACACCAGCACCAACATTATTGTCTCTTTCGTCACTGACTTGGTGCTTCTTGTGCTCATGCTCATCGGGCTCCTGCGCTGGGAGAATGCCCGTCGGAAAGGTGGCATCTGGTGGCTCCTGTATACCCAGGTTAGTATTTTCTCATTTCGGACACCACAACATGCACTGCGACAATCTTCTATGTTCAGGCTGACCGTGACCGTGACCATGACACTGGCAACAGGGCTTGGCGTGGATGATAATTGTCACTCTAGCCGAGGCACCTATCACAGTACGTTTTCCCTAAAAGTAAATATGATCTAGGTGACCGATACCAGCTCCCTAGGTTTTCATTCTGTTGAACTTGAATGGTGTGCAGTGCCTTCTTTCACGCGACGAGATTGGGTTTTCACCAAAAGCGTATTTTCACAGATCCCATGAACCTTGTACGTCATAAAGAAAATATTCCGGACAACTTGAAGGATCTGACGGACCCGATATCATAGATGCTCCAACTCCCTGCACGTTAGGTGTCTCGTCCCAAGAGAACTATGCGAATTCACTGATTGTTTTTTCCTTTCTTCAGTCATTACTATGACCATCGGTGCTTCACGCGTGTACCGTGGACTATCAGACTATGTCCACAAAGAATCCGACGTACATATGAGCAGAGGTCTGCCAGTGCCGACGGTAAGACAGCTGCCTATCGGCAGCTTAGTAGCCCGCTCAAGGCGAGGCTCCCTCGCACTGGGGGCAAGTGGTACGCTGGATGGCCATATGTTCGAAATGGATTTTCTGGCACCCCCAAGGCACCAGGAGAAAGTGACGAAGGGTAGGGAAAATCGAATTGTGTAGGTGAGATTAAGGCGATCTATCGTTGTATACAATACCCGGAAAATGGGATGCATTCCCTTTCTATTTATCTTTGTAGGATTCAGAAAAGCTCTCGACCACAAAGGGGATAGGTGTGGACGCCAGATGCATGTAGTGTTTTTGGTCTAACTTCTAACTTGAATATATCCTGCGCTTGAATATATACCATATGGAAGCAGAGGAGTTGCCATCGGAGTATGCATCATATCAGATCGAAATGGGTAGATTCAAACAAGCCATAGAGACTCTGGAGCGAGGAAGAGCATTCTCTTGTAGGATATGCGATGCCACCGACCCAAACTTAGCGGATAAATTAGTCAGGGGTTCGAGTCGGTGACGATGTCCGTCGTGGAGAGCGAGCGAAGACTGTGGTTCTCGCTACGACTGGTCTGTAACCCTGTTGCACATCCCAGAATAAATATGGATCCAAAAAAAAAAAAAAAGAGAGCGAGTGAAGAGATTGGTCGTCTCGTTGCTACGGAGACTTTTGGACCCTTATAGGCCTCATAAGCCTCATCTCTCATATTCAGTGCTTCATTCAGGTTCGCTGGCTTCGGAGATTTCCCGAAGCCGCCATCCCCGGTTTGACGCTGCCGCGGCACACGGTCCGGTCATTATTATTAACTGCGCTCAGACATCCATGTGATGCACATCATCCCACACAAAATTGAACCCGGCTGACTCGTGCAAGGATCATACCAAGATCAGGGGAGAGGACATGGGCGGGATACGACACCTATTCAGCAGGAAAGAGATGGGTTTTGTACACGGAGAAGTCATTACGTAGGATCGAAACGGTGGGTCGAGGTGAGTAAAGGGGGACGGCTATAAAAATAAATAAAACGAAACGTACATAAGACTAGATCGCGGCTTCACTCTAGTCAAAATGCGAATGCACTGTGTCTTATGTACGAAAAAAATAGATGGCGATGAGGACGCAATCAAAGGCGCCACGAGGACAACATGGCATGGGGGATGCGAAAGGGGTGAATGCCGGTCACTTGACCGGGGCCTGCGAGGAGCAGGGAAGACGTACTCGGAAACCATTGGAAGGCGGCTCGGAGCGGGCTGTCAGACGGGTGTATAGACAGCGATGGAGAGGGGGAGAGTGGGTGTCAACGTGTCAATTGTAGTTCAATTCTGATGTGGGCTCGAGATTAAAACCGGATTTGGAAGAGCGCCGGCCGATTTCTACGTGGGTAGTAAGAGTCCCGTACAATGATGGCGTACATGTTGTCACCAGTGCAGGTGGGGCGGTTCGGTAGATTTAATTTTGAACGTCGCATCATGTCTTATTTTCACGAGCACACATGCGTTGACTCAGACGCGCCGCTGTACCTCCAAGGAACAGAGAATTCTATCTTTCTGTCGTCAGCAACCTAGACCTTGACCTAGACACGTGCAAGCCGGTTGCAAAAAAAAAAAAAAAAAAAAAAAAAAAAAACACGCACCACACCGAAAGCATAATTCTGTCTTTCCATGAAAAAATCATGAAAAGGTGCTGACAAATACTTAAAAATTTTACAAAATCTGTACCCCAAAAAATAGCATGAATGGATTTTATGTCCATTCAAGGATTATCACATGAGATATACTGTGAAAAAACTTAATGTTCATACATGTCAAAAAAATTAAAAGTTTGTTTACCAATTGTTCTGATACAAACACATAGCTTAAACTTAAAGTCTTTTCACAATTTATCCAAAATGGATAATCACTGAATAGACTTAATGTCAGTTTCTGTCACACCTGTCACACATTTTCTCACAGTCCATTCCATGGCCACATCCAGAAAAGACTTAATGTGTTTTCATTGAAAAATATTCAACAATTTTTCAATTGCATGTTCCATGTACAGATTTAAAGTATTTCAAGATAACACAAAAATACAGATTTAAAATTTCCAGATAACACAGATATACAGATTTTAAGTTTTCCAGATAACACAAAAATACAGATTTTAAGTTTTCCAGACACAGATATACAGATTTAAAGTTTGTTCAGGTAACACAAAAAAAAAACTATAATTAATTAATTATCCAAAAATGACACTCCCTGTTTATTTAATTTTTTTTCTCTCATTCCTGTCAACTGTCAGAGTCAGAGAGTCAGAGAGCCAGAGAGTCAGACTATCAGAGAGTCAGAGAGTCAGAGAGTCAGACTGTCAGACTGTCAGAGAGTCAGAGAGTCAGACTGTCAGAGAGTCAGAGAGTCAGACTGTCAGAGAGTCAGACTGTCAGAGAGTCAGACTGTCAGAGAGTCAGACTGTCAGAGAGTCAGAGAGTCAGAGTGTCAGAGTGTCAGAGTGTCAGAGTGGTCAGAGTTGTCAGAGTGTCGGAGAGGTCAGAGTGTCAGAGTGTTGGAGAGTCAGAGTGTCAGAGAGTCAGAGTGTCAGAGTGTCAGAGTGTCGGAGAGTCAGAGTGTCAGAGAGTCAGAGAGTCAGAGAGTCAGAGTGTCAGAGTGTCAGAGTGTCGGAGAGTCAGAGAGTCAGAGAGTCGGAGTGTCGGAGAGGTCAGAGAGTTGGAGTGTCGGAGAGTCAGAGAGTCAGAGTGTCGGAGAGTCAGAGTGTCGGAGTGTCGGAGAGTCAGAGTGTCAGAGTGTCGGAGAGTCAGAGAGTCAGAGTGTTGGAGAGTCAGAGAGTCAGAGAGTCGGAGAGTCGGAGAGTCAGAGAGTCAGAGTGTTGGAGTGTCGGAGTGTCGGAGAGTCAGAGAGTCAGAGAGTCAGAGTGTTGGAGTGTCGGAGAGTCAGAGTGTCAGAGTGTCAGAGAGTTGGAGAGTCGGAGAGTCAGAGAGTCAGAGAGTCAGAGTGTCAGAGTGTCGGAGTGTCGGAGAGTCAGAGAGTCAGAGAGTCAGAGAGTCAGAGAGTCGGAGAGTCGGAGAGGTCGGAGAGTCGAGAGTCAGAGAGTCAGAGAGTCGGAGTGTCGGAGAGTCGGAGAGTCAGAGAGCAGAGAGTCAGAGAGGTCGGAGAGTCGGAGAGGTCGGAGAGTCAGAGAGTCGGAGATCAAGAGATCAGAGAGTCAGAGAGTCAAAGAGTCAGAGAGTCATGAGAGTCAGAGAGTCAGAGTGTCAGAGTGTCAGAGTGTCGGAGTGGTCAGAGAGTCAGAGTGTCAAGTGTCGGAGTGTCAGAGTGTCAAGTGTCAGAGTGTCAGAGTGTCAGAGTGTCAGAGTGTCATAGTTGTCAGAGTGTCAGAGTGTCAGAGTGTCAGAGTGTCAGAGTGTCAGAGTGTCAGAGTGTCAGAGTGCAGAGTGTCAGAGTGTTGGAGAGTCAGAGTGTCAGAGTGTCAGAGTGTTGGAGAGTCAGAGTGTCAGAGTGTCAGAGGTTGGAGAGTCAGAGTGTCAGAGTGTCGGAGTAAGTGTCAGAGGGTCAGAGTGTCAGAGTGTTGGAGAGTCCAGAGTGTCAGAGTGTCGGAGTGTCAGAGAGTCAGAGTGTCAGAGTGTCAGAGTGTCAGAGTGTCAGAGTGTGTTGGAGAGTCAGAGTGTCAGAGTGTCAGAGTGTCAGAGTGTCAGAGTGTCAGAGGTCAGAGTGTCAGAGTGTCAGAGTGTCAGGGGATTCCAGAGTGTCGGAGAGTCAGAGTGTCAGAGTGTCAGAGAGTCAGAGTGTCAGAGAGTCAGAGTGTCAGAGTGTCAGACGTGTCGGAGAGTCAGAAGTGTCAGAGTGTCGGAGAGTCGAGTGTCAGAGTGTCGGAGAGTCAGAGTGTCAGAGTGCAGAGAGTGGCAGAGTGTCAGATTGTCAGAGTGTCAGAGTGTCAGAGTGTCAGAGTGTCAGAGTGTCGGAGAGTCAGAGTGTCAGAGTGTCGGAGAGTCAGAGTGTCAGAGAGTCAGAGAGTCAGAGATCAGAGTGTCAGAGTGTCAGAGAGTCAGAGTGTCAGAGTGTCAGAGTGTCGGAGAGTCAGAGTGTCAGAGTGTCGGAGAGTCAGAGTGTCAGAGTGTCGGATGAGTCAGAGAGTGTCAGAGTGTCAGAGAGTCAGAGTGTCAGAGTGTCAGAGTGTCAGAGTGTCAGAGTGTCAGAGTGTCGGAGAGTCAGAGTGTCAGAGTGTCGGAGAGTCAGAGTGTCATGAGAGTCGAGAGGTCAGAGAGTCAGAGTGTTGGAGAGTCAGAGTGTTGGAGAGTCAGAGTGTCAGAGTGTCAGAGTGTCAGAGTGTCAGAGTGTCAGAGTGTCAGAGTGTCAGAGTGTCAGAGAGTCAGAGAGTCAGAGTGTTACTGTTACGATTTGCCCTATTCTTCCCTTTCGTGCTACTGTACTTTTACGACACGTTCCCATGACTCGCGCTTCTCAACTTCCATTCTGCACCCTGCGCCTCGGAGGAACTCCTTTGTACTACATATGACTGCTCCCTTTGTTTCCCTTCTGTACGATTGCATCAGACTCGTGCCATATGTTTGCGCCATGCAAACACCCTGTATCAGTATATAAGTCATGCCTTACCTAGCTTGTACGGTAGACTTGACTTCTTGTGTAATACCACATTGTCTTTGCCTCACAAACAACCTTCGACTTGCCTTTGCGCTTGAGTCAACGCTTTCACTTGCCTTTGCGCTTGAGCCTCACTTTCTTACTATTATCCTCGGTTCCAGGGAAACCAAGCGATACTTGTGCATCACCAAACTGAGTCTTAACTGACTCATACTTTTCCGATCCCATTGACTTGGCGCGGGTACACGTCGTACCTAACACCCCTGTGGTGGCATTACAGTTACGATTCTTCTCTCCGTTTGTCTTCTTGCGCTTCATCATGTTTCCTTTCACATACTCACTGTACGATTACGATACAATCCGGTCTCACGTGCTTCTCGGCTTCTATCTCACACCTTGCGCCTCGGTGATACGATGGCCAGTTTTATGCTTCTTTTCACCTGCTGACCATTTCTGAGGCACGTGTCGTTCTGTGGAATTCCATTGTACCATACTCAACTCCTCCCTTTGTTCACGCTCTAGGACTGATGACTCACGATCGCGCCATGTGTTTGCACAGTGCAAACACCTTGTACTAGTATATAAGTCACGCCCTACCTCGCTTGTACGGTAGACTTGACTTCTTGTGTAATACCACATTGACTTTGTCTCATGAATGACCCTTGACTCACCATTGCGCTTGAGTCCCTGTCTTCGCTCGCACTTCCGCTTGAGCCTCGTCTCTCCGCTACTATCCTCGAGTCCCTGGGAGGTCTAGTGATACTTGTGCATCATCGAACTGAGTCTTAACCGACTCACGCTATTCCGATCCTGTTGACTTGTACAGTACACGTTGTACTTAACGCCCCTGTGGTGGCATTACACAGAGAGTCAGAGTGTCAGAGTGTTGGAGAGTCAGAGTGTCAGAGTGTCAGAGTGTCAGAGTGTCAGAGTGTCAGAGTGTCAGAGAGTCAGAGTGATCCTTGAACCAGATGGCCATCAGGGTCTTCAAATGCGAAGACCAGTGATGACTTTGTGTTTTTTTCCGTACGTGTCAGGGTGTTTGACCCAACTGGGTCTCTGCGTGATGTTCAGTTTCGTGTACCCTGGATTGTCTGTTAGTAAAGCCTTGTGGCATTTGTCTGGTGTCCACGGTCCTCTGTTGTTGGATACTCCAGTTGGGATGTTGTTGATACGAATTTTTGACCATCTGACATTTGCCTCAATGTGTAAGGCAGTTGAGCATTTGTGGATGTTCGGAAATTTTGAGGTAATTGTTTCAGAAATTTTGTTCCGGGCTGAGAGGAGCTGCTGGAGCATGTTTGCATGTCCTCCAGTGAGGACTAGGTTTCCCTTTGAGGTCCATCTGGCTGAAGACATGTGTATGCATGAGTGTGTTGCACATTTGAGAGCTCATTAATGGTGTTGCAGAGGAGGTGTGGAGGTGGGCGGTTTGTGGGGTCTTCTGTTGTGATGCAGCTATTATGCTAGGACGATGGGAGGGCTTGAGTGTGGTGTGGTGATTGACAGAAGATGTGGGCGAGGCGGGTGGGTCTGGATGGTTGGCTGGGACAGGTTTGGAGTTAAGGGTTGCATGTGTGGTTGGCTGGTGTAACGTGATGGTAGGGGGTGGGGTGGAAGTGGCTTGATTTTGCAGGTGTGCTATTGATGTTTGCAGTGCTGTCAGTGAGTCTTTTATATTGTTAATTTCAGTAGAGAGGGCAGATGGTTTAGGAGTAGGAGTAGAGGGGGGAGGTATAGCTCTTGTATGCCAAGCACCTTGAACAGCTTTTCTGAATGGGTAAGAGAGTGCCTCTTTGTTGTCAGGGTATTCCTGCTTGAATGTCAGAGCAGACTGAACATTTTGATCAGGTTGGTTTCAATGCGAGCAAGGGTGGACAAGGAGGGGTTTTTTGGGTTGGATGAGCTTGGAGGCTGGGAGGGTGTTGTCTTTTGTGGGGAGTCTGTGGTCGGCATCCTTTACTCCTCTGCTTTTTCACTGGCTACTATTTTATATCCCTGGATTGTCTGGCACAAATAGTGTGTACAGGTAGTGTAGTATAGCAGTAGGAGTGTGCTAGTAGACCGTACCCCTGCCACAGTGCTGCAAACCGGTGGTGGTGGTTACCAGAAGAGGAAGTCTGACTCTCTGACACTCTGACACTCTGATGCTCTGACACTCTGATGCTCTGACTCTTTGACTCTCTGACACTCTGACACTCTGACTCTCTGACATGCTGACAGTCTGACACACTGACAGTCTGACAGTCTGATGCTGACAGTCTGACAGTCTGACTCTCTGATGCTCTGACAGTCTGACAGTCTGACTCTCTGATGCTCTGACTCTCTGACAGTCTGACAGTTTGACTCTCTGATGCTCTGACTCTCTGACAGTCTGACTCTCTGACTCTCTGATGCTGTGACTCTCTCAGTCTGACACTCTGACACTCTGACACTCTGACACTCTGACACTCTGACACTCTGACACTCTAACTCTCTGACTCTCCGACACTCTGACACTCTGACTCTCTGTGTAATGCCACCACAGGGGCATTAAGTACAACATGTACTGTACAAGTCAACGGGATTGGAATAGCATGAGTTGGTTAAGACTCAGTTCGATGATGCACAAGTATCACTCAACCTCCCAGGGACTCGAGGATAGTAGCGGAGAGACGAGGCTCAAGCGGAAGTGCGAGCGAAGACAGGGACTCAAGCGCAACGGTGAGTCAAGGGTCGTTGTGAGACAAAGTCAATGTGGTATTACACAAGAAGTCAAGTCTACCGTACAAGCGAGGTAGGGCATGACTTATATACTAGTACAAGGTGTTTGCACTGTGCAAACACACGGCGCAATCATGAGTCATCAGTCCTAGAGCGTGAACAAAGGGAGGAGTCAAGTATAGTACAATGGAATTCCGCGGAACGACCGCATGCCTCAGAAATGGTCAGCAGGCGAAAAGAAGCGTAAAACTGGCCATCATATCACCAAGGTGCAAGGTGTGAGATAGAAGTTGAGAAGTGCGTGAGACCGGATTGTATCGTAATCGTACAGTGAGTATGTGAAAGGAAACATGATGAAGTGCAAGAAGACAAACAGAGAGAAGAATCATAACTCTCCGACTCTCCGACTCTCTGACTCTCTGACTCTCTGACTCTCTGACTCTCCGACTCTCCGACACTCCGACTCTCTGACTCTCTGACTCTCTGACTCTCCGACTCTCCGACTCTCCGACTCTCTGACTCTCTGACTCTCTGACTCTCTGACTCTCCGACACTCCGACACTCTGACACTCTGACTCTCTGACTCTCTGACTCTCCGACTCTCCAACTCTCTGACACTCTGACACTCTGACTCTCCGACACTCCAACACTCTGACTCTCTGACTCTCTGACTCTCCGACACTCCGACACTCCAACACTCTGACTCTCTGACTCTCCGACCTCTCCGACTCTCTGACTCTCTGACTCTCCAACACTCTGACTCTCTGACTCTCCGACACTCTGACACTCTGACTCTCCGACACTCCGACACTCTGACTCTCCGACACTCTGACTCTCTGACTCTCCGACACTCCAACTCTCTGACTCTCCGACACTCCGACTCTCTGACTCTCTGACTCTCCGACACTCTGACACTCTGACACTCTGACTCTCTGACTCTCTGACTCTCTGACACTCTGACTCTCCGACACTCTGACACTCTGACTCTCTGACTCTCTGACACTCTGACTCTCCAACACTCTGACACTCTGACTCTCCGACACTCTGACACTCTGACACTCTGACACTCTGACTCTCTGACTCTCTGACTCTCTGACTCTCTGACAGTCTGACTCTCTGACAGTCTGACTCTCTGACAGTCTGACTCTCTGACAGTCTGACTCTCTGACTCTCTGACAGTCTGACATATCTCTGACTCTCTGACATCTGACTCTCCTGACTCTCTGACTCTCTGATAGTCTGACTCTCTGGCTCTCTGACTCTCTGACTCTGACAGTTGACAGGAATGAGAGAAAAAAAATTAAATAAACAGGGAGTGTCATTTTGGATAATTAATTAATTATAGTTTTTTTTTTGTGTTACCTGAACAAACTTTAAATCTGTATATCTGTGTCTGGAAAACTTAAAATCTGTATTTTTGTGTTATCTGGAAAACTTAAAATCTGTATATCTGTGTTATCTGGAAATTTTAAATCTGTATTTTTGTGTTATCTTGAAATACTTTAAATCTGTACATGGAACATGCAATTGAAAAATTGTTGAATATTTTTCAATGAAAACACATTAAGTCTTTTCTGGATGTGGCCATGGAATGGACTGTGAGAAATGTGTGACAGGTGTGACAGAAACTGACATTAAGTCTATTCAGTGATTATCCATTTTGGATAAATTGTGAAAAGACTTTAAGTTTAAGCTATGTGTTTGTATCAGAACAATGGTAAACAAACTTTTAATTTTTTTGACATGTATGAACATTAAGTTTTTTCACAGTATATCTCATGTGATAATCCTTGAATGGACATAAAATCCATTCATGCTATTTTTTGGGGTACAGATTTTGTAAAATTTTTAAGTATTTGTCAGCACCTTTTCATGATTTTTTCATGGAAAGACAGAATTATGCTTTCAGTGCCAGCAAGCGCACAAGCCATATATACGATTATGCATCGCATCATCGCATGATGCTGCGCATCCAACACATTGTGCTCGGAACTTCTCATTCACGGTGAATTGAGACTCCGGGTCCTGGCAAGACCAATTAATACCATCAGTGGCGCCCCAGCTCAAAATTTTTACTAGTCACATCAAGAGTCACATTCCCTGCACACTCCTCGATCCGACCCCCTCCTGTATGTCTTAGTGTGTATATCCTTGCGAAGGTTCGAAATACCCTCATAATCTACCTTTTGAGTCCAAATGATAATAGGGAGAGGCCGTCAACTTGAAAATCAAGGTCAAAATGAGGAGGTCAAGTAGAGTAAGCACGTGACCCTGAACGACTCGGAATGGAAGGACTCTCACAATGTTGGCGCCATCACTGTGTCGGCGGCCTCAGTGCCAGTGGGTATACTGTAGTACAGTATGCAAGAACACAACCGGGTGTGTGATTAATAACTAACATCTGAGCACTTCAAGCAGAGACTGGGATTCTGTTCTTGATTCCGTTCCCTTCAAGTTGTCCGTTCCCGGGTTCCCCACCTGCGCAGGCTTCAGAACGGCGCTATCGTTGCTTCTTTGAGTTCTCTTGGCTGTGCCCAAGCATGTTTCAAGCGTGTGTGAAGAAGCCGATCGCCCTACACATCGTGGTACTGCCTCCCGGTACTTATGAGTACGGATGCTGCGGTGGAGGCATTGGTGTTGGGAAATATTTCTGCTTGAAATATATCACGGCTGTAGTGGACCTCCTTCTGATGAGGTTATGGGACGCGGGAATGGATTTAGATGGCGAAAAGAGCGATTTACGAGCGAACGCGGACGACGAGAGAATGCCCGGATATGAGAAGGGGCAGGAAAGATTACATTCTTAGGGGCTCGCATTCGAGCCATTTATACTATTCATACATGTACAGTACTAGTAAAGTAAGCCGACGATTCTGTGACGCGGACGTAGCGTCATTTTGCTGCAATAAGAACACCCGAGACAGACGAGCTTGGTACAGTAAGTCCCACACATATTCATACATGCAAACACAGCGCGACATACGCGCAAACGATCGCAAACGATACACGCACCGAAACACCGAGAACGAGAAGGCACGCTCAATTCATCACACCCCCGCAAGCTCGACGCAGTCCGAGGGTGTTAACGTGTGCCACTACCTTCCACTTAGGTAGGGCTTTTGTAAGGATGTCTGCAACCATATCTTCAGTAGGACAATACAGAAGCTTGATGGCGCCGCTAGCGACAGTCTGCCGGACGAAATGATAGCGAAGGTCGATATGTTTGGTTCGCACGTGGTAATTGTCATCAGTTGCAAGCTTCAAGGCGGCTTGATTGTCACAATAGAGAGGTGTCGGAATGATGAGGGTAGGAAAAAGCTCGCCTAAGAGTTTGCGCAACCAAATCGCCTCCTTCGCTGCATGCGTCGCTGCGACGTACTCCGCCTCTGCTGTAGAAAGAGTCACCAGCTCTTGCTTCCTCGAACTCCAAGAGATTGCGCCGCCGTCGATAAGAAAAGCGTACCCCGACATAGCGTGACGATGCTCCTGCGTCGCGCCGTCTGCGTCTGTGAAACCCTCCAAACCGTGTCGCTCGCCGCCGTAAGTCAACTCCAACGTCTTCGTACCGGCAAGGTAACGAAAGACCCGCTTCACTGCTTCCCAGTGAGCGGTGCCCGGATTGCTGAGGAACTGTGAAAGGGCCGATACCGCAAACGCGATATCCGGGCGGGTGGCGACGGCGGCGTACATGAGACTGCCTATGGCCTCTCGGTACGGAGTCTTCTTCATCTGCGCGGTTTCTTCGGGGCTGTTAGGTGATTGGTCCTTGGAATAGACAAGTCCAGGGACCATAGGGCTTCCGTGCGGCTTAGCGTCAGTCATAGAAAAACGAGCGAGAATGGAGTCGATATAGGCTGTCTGAGAAAGGGAGATGGTGCGAGCGGCTCGGTCACGCGTAACTTTGATGCCCAGGAGCCAGTGAAGAGGCCCTAAATCTGTAAGGGCATAGCAAGCGTTAATCTTGGTTTTGTACAGCGCGACCAGCTCGCCCGAGCTGCCTGTGAAGATACAGTCGTCGACATGCACAGCCAAGATCAAGATGTCAGTGCCGATGCGGGCGAAGAATACCCCCGGATCTGCCTGGCTAACAGAGAATCCGAGGTTAGCGAGTGCACGCGAAAGTGTATCGTACCACTTCCGCCCCGCCTGCTTCAGCCCATAAAGCGACTTGTGAAGTCGCTTCACCGTGCTCCCATCGCTGTCGTAACCAGGTGGCGAATACATATAAATTTCTTCGTTCTCATCCAGCTCGCCGTTGAGATACGCGCCGTTGAAGTCGAAGCTTTCGATGTCCCAATCGAAGCGCGCGGCGACGGAGAGAATAACGCGAAAGCTGGTTAGCTTAGCGACGGGGGAGAATGTGACGAAATAATCGACGTTATATACTTGCGTAAAGCCGCGAGCGACGAGTCGAGCTTTGTATTTGTCGACGCTCCCGTCGGCCTTGCGCTTCACGCGGAAGACCCACTTCGAGCCGACAATGTTCTTGCCCGATGGACGTGACACAGTGACCCAAGTGCCCGCCCTCTCGAGGGTCGCCAACTCGCGGTCCATCGCCTCCTTCCAGCGAGGCCAGTCGGAGCGAGACTGCGCTTCAGCTAGCGTCCTCGGGTCGGCTTCCGCGTCCAAAATGGCGGCGCCGATGATGTCGTCGCATCCTGCACTGAACACATAGTCAGAAAATTCTTCACCCGTAGTACCCTCTCCAGCCTCCAACCGCCTCATGTACTCGGAGAAAGCGGGCAAGCGCGAAGACCTGCGCGGCATCACAAACGGAGGCGGCTCAGCCCACCGCCTTCTCAGTGCCTGCAGTGGTCCTCCTTCGTCTTGCTGCGCTTCTTCTCCTTGAGGCGTAGCTGGAAGAGGCGTTAGTGGTGACAATGACATAGGAGGGAGCGCAGTTGTAGACGGGGGAGTGGGAGTGTGTGGTGCTGCCGAAGTGGATGGTGCAGGTCCTTGCTGCGTAGCAGGTGGATGCGTCAGTGGTGGCCGTACGGGCGGTGGAGGAGCTGGTGGTGCCGGTGGTGCAGGAGGAGCTGGTGGAGGTGGTGCTGGTGGTGCCGGTGGCGGAGCTGCCGCAGGCTGCGCGGTACGAGTAGCAGATGCATAGCTCGGCGGTGGTGAACGGAGGGTGACAGTCAGTGGCACGAACTTCACGTCGCGCTCGATAGAGATGCGCTTCGTGTTCGGCCAATAGACGCGGTGGGCATGCGTGCTATCCGCATCATAACCTACCCATCGCGCCTGAGTAGAACGCGCGTCAAGCTTCGAGCCCTTCGAAGTGTGCACCCAGACATATTGCCCCCACTCAGGCAAGCTCCCTAAATCAGGCTTCTGACCGTACAGCCGCTCATAAGGTGTGACGTTGACGAGAACCCGAGTGATGGTGCGATTCTTCAGCCAGACTGCGTAGTTGATCGCCTCACCCCAAAGGTTCTTCGGCAATTCGGCCTGGTGCAACATCGCGCGGACACGCTCGAGGAGCCGGCGGTTGAGCGACTCAGCCACGCCGTTATGCTGCGGCGTGTCGTGGGTAGTGAGCATACGCTCAGTGCCTTGCTCTCGAAGAAAATTGGTGAAGTCGCGGCCGGTATACTCACCGCCGCGATCAGACCTAAGACACTTGATCTGCGTGCCGTGCTGAGTCTTCGCCCAGGCCACGTACGCCTTGTAAGCATCCAGAGTCTCATCCTTAGTACGCAAGACCTCAAGCCGAGTATACCGGGAGTAATCGTCAGTGAAAGTCACATAGTATTTGCGACCTCCGAGACTTAGAACAGGCGACGGCCCCCAGACATCAGAATGCACCTCAGCACCGAAAGTATCGGCTAGCGGAGCCTCGCGCTCTTTGCGAATGGTCTTGCGGGTCGCCTTAGCATGCTCACACGAGTCGCAGGTAAATGGCGGGAAATCGTCCACCAGATGTAAACCAGACACAGCATTAGTACGAATAAGAGTGCGGATGGCGTCCACAGAAATGTGTCCGAGCCTGCGATGAAGCGTGAGAATGTCCACATATTCGGGCGATGCCGCAGCCAGAAGCGAGTGTTCCACTTTGTACAACCCGTTGGCGCTAGCGGGTATGCTGCCGATAATCTGATCTCCTCTCTTGATCTTGCACGATCCGTTCTCGAACTGCACAGTACAACCGGCGTTAACGATACGGCCGATCGACACAACCGTGAGGCCCATCTGCGGCGCATGCAAGACGTCGCGCAACAACACCTTGGTCGACGTCGCGCCGTTCGGCACCTCTATCTGGATGTCTCCCGCGCCGACTGCGTGGAAGACGCGGTTGTTCGCTGCAGTGATAGGACGAGCGGGGATCTCGCGGTACGTGACAAAACGCTCACGGTACGGGGTCATATGACGAGATGCCCCGGAATCGTACAGCTCCGTCTCTACGCTCGCAATTTCATCGGCCGCCATCGCTGGGATCAGAGGTGCGTCATCATCATCCTCCCCAGCCTCTGTGATTGCGGCCCATGCCTCGATGTCTGCGCTGCCACTTCCACTTCCTCCCTGCTCGGCACCGGCGGCGGCATCACCACTTGTGCCGCTCTGCCTAGCGCCTCGTCCTCGTCCTCTGCCGCCACGCTTCTTCGGCCCCTGGCCTTCCTTGCCGCCACCTTTTGCCCAGCAATCGGCTATAACGTGGCCGCGCTTCTTGCAATTGAAGCATTCGACATTACGCTTCTTCCGGGCGTCCGCGGCAAAGGCTTCATCATGGGCCTTGCCACCACTTAAGGTGCGTCGGTCATATTCGTCTGTGGCGAGCTTAGTGACTATAGCAGGAGTAGGAGTGGTGCCGCTCATCTCGGCGGCAGCTGCTATCGAGGTCAAAGTCGACTGGTACGACGACGGCAGCGATCCCATCAGGATCGACGCGTACTCATCGTCGGGCACGGACTTGCCCATCGCCGCAAGCTGTTGGCGCAAGTTAGCCAACCTCTCAAGGTGCTCGCGCACGCTGTCCTCCTCAGCGCAGCGCGTCGTCTGAAGTCGCATTCTCAGATCCACCAAGATAAGGGTGGTGCGTCCTTCATACAGATTCTTCAATGCGTCCCACACGTCTTTCGCAGTTGCACCAGTCTTGACATTATTGAAGACGGTGTCGGGATAGATACAGCAATCAGCTGCTTGACAGCGGCTTGATCCAGACGCCACCGCACGGCTGGACTCAATCCGTTGACATTGCCAGCGGCCATATACGTAGCGGTTATTGACGCTTCAGTAAGGTGCTCGGATAGGCCACGCGAATCGATGGCCCACAGCATTCTATCACAGTACGTCACCCAGTTGGAGCCGTCCGTGACCAACTTCGTAACCATTGTTCTCAGGTCATCAGTCATGTCGAGCGAGTATTTGCTTCTAGACAATGTAGTGTGGCGTACGCTCAGGGGTTTATGCAATAGGGGCTGGTGGTGTTTTATTTAGCAGCGGGCAGGGCCCATAACCTGATGAGGTTATGGGACGCGGGAATGGATTTAGATGGCGAAAAGAGCGATTTACGAGCGAACGCGGACGACGAGAGAATGCCCGGATATGAGAAGGGGCAGGAAAGATTACATTCTTAGGGGCTCGCATTCGAGCCATTTATACTATTCATACATGTACAGTACTAGTAAAGTAAGCCGACGATTCTGTGACGCGGACGTAGCGTCATTTTGCTGCAATAAGAACACCCGAGACGGACGAGCTTGGTACAGTAAGTCCCACACATATTCATACATGCAAACACAGCGCGACATACGCGCAAACGATCGCAAACGATACACGCACCGAAACACCGAGAACGAGAAGGCACGCTCAATTCATCACCTTCGTCGCTCGACTCCGTTTTTCCTCGTCATATCATAACCCACTGATATTCCAGCTCTAACACATGGCCACTTCAGAGTTTCCATGTAAGTCTCAGTCCTGCATTTGATCCTTTCTGCTGGTATCTGCCACTTGAAACTAGTAACCGGCGCTTTTAGTCACCATTCCCCAAATCGAGAAAGAGATTCTCGAACACAACTGCCTTCTCGCATTGTCACCTCGACCAGATCCTCATCGCCCTACTCATCTCCTGCACTTGGCGGTACTGCGAACTATGCGCAACGAATTGTCACCTCAGAAGGCGGACCTCGACGTATCCACCACCCATCTCACAGAAGTTGTTCTTCTCCCGTTCCAAACAAGTCGAGACGTGGTCTATATGTTCTTCCAGCTTGCATCTATCCTCCTTTCACGTTCCGCACTGTACGAACAACCCGAGGATATCGTGTCCTCGGTCAAATACTTTCGCTTTCTTCGAACGAACTTCCAACCCCTTGACACTTTCAACATCCCGCATTATCAGCTTACATCGCGCCTAGTTCGAGCGCTGGACCATGAAATTGATGAAGGGGTCTGACGATACGACACGTGACATGGAGGAGATGACGGCCCTTACTCATGAAATCCTCTACTCGGGCGGCGTCTCGACACTCTCGGCAATCGACCTAATCGATGCCATTGTACCATTCTCTGATGCCGTTGCAGAGACACACCGTCTAGATGACGCAAATCAGCCTCCTGAGCTGGTCATCCAAATCCTGCGACAAGCGATGCTACTTATACCAGACTTGCGCGTCTCCTATACGCTTGCTCACTGTCTCGCTGTTCGCTTCCTGATGGCGCACGAGATTTCTGATTACGAGGAGGCGACAACCATCGCGGATAAAATCGTCGCTGCACACACCCCTGGGGCTCGTCTAACTCCGACGCAGAGACACGCCATAGAGCTAATTAACGTGCTCGTTGTGTCCCGGTTGAACTTATACTCGCGCCCGGAGTATTTAGAGGATGCCATTCATCGCCTTCATACTCTAATCTGCCTCCCATCTCTTCCGGACCAAGATCGCGCCCGTTTAGCTGTCTCCCTGGACAACTTTGAGCGGCAGCGCTTTAATTACTTTGGTATCACTGGGAAATCAGGAGAAACGCCTCCCAATACCTCGGGCGAATACATTTCCTATTTCCTCTTGCAGAGACCCGCCCCGCGCGAATGTGGCGCATCACAATTCCTAGAGAAAACGGAACTGCTCAAGGAAATTCTCGGCACAATTCCAGATGTCGAGATAACGGAGGTAGAAGCGGCTGTCCAGCTAGGTCGCACATTACTCCCGTTACAACACTCTAGTGACCGACTGTGGTACTTGCCCGCTATCATGTTCGCTCAGATCCTCCTCCAAGCGCACCAACGCACAAATAGATTGGACTACCTCGATGAAGCAATCATCACGCATCGTGATCTCCGCAATGTATCAGCCCAAAAGCCGGTCCACTACCAAATGGGAGAGGGTCTTCTTCGGTCTTTGATCGCACGCTGCAATTTGTTGCATCTCGAGCAGGATACCGAAGAAGTGATGCAACTCTTCCACGAGGTCGTAAATGATGGATCTGCGGAAGCATTCCGTCGGTTCCAGATTTCATATGGGTGGGCACACAATGCACGACTCCGTACACATCCTTCGATTTCTATTGCGTATGAGACGGCCATGTCACTATTGGAAGAAACTCTTGTGTTCTCCCCGACTTTGCAAATCCAGCATTTTCTCCTCGTTCGCGTTCCCACAGAAGTGAGGGGGTTGCCATTGGACTACGCATCGTATCAGATCGAAACAGGTCAAATTAAACAGGCCATAGAGACTCTGGAACGAGGGAGAGCGTTACTCTGGTCCGAAATGCGAGGCCTTCGCACTTCCACCGACCAACTCCGTGCAGCTGACCCAGCCCTAGCAGAAAGATTCGCGACCATCAATCGGAACTTAGAGACGGTGGCAATGTCGGTTGCACAAAACGAGAACACGGAGATAGGCGATGGCGAAGCCGTGACAGACGTATTCAGTCGTCTTCTCCTGAGACAGCGGAGGCTTTTAGATGAGCGTGTTTCTCTTATCACCCACATCCGATCACTTTCGGGCTTGGGGAATTTCCTAAAGCCACTGTCGTTTGACGCCCTCAATTCTGCTGCAACACATGGACCTGTTATCGTCGTCAACCAATCCCGATGGCGCTCGGACATCATCATCCTGCACAAAGATTTACCCCCCTCCGTCATCTTCGCTCCTCCCGACTTCCACGATCGCGCGAACCAATTAAAGGATGAATTGTTGCACACCCAAAAGGAAAAGGGACTCGATTCAGAGGACTACGACTTCACTCTAGCTTCTGTCCTCGCAGATCTATACGAGCTTGTCGGAAAACCTGTCATCGAGAGACTCCGCCAGTTAAGCGTTCCGGAGAAATCTCGTGTCTGGTGGTGCCCGACATCCGCCTTCTGTTCTCTTCCCCTCCATGCGATGGGCCCAATTCCATCCGACGATAACGACAGGCATTACTTTATGGACCTTTACATTTGTTCGTATACCCCGACGCTTTCCGCGCTCATCGAATCCCGCAAACCTGGCTCACAGCGCGAAGCGTTGTACAAGCCGTCGTTACTTCTTGTAGCACAGCCTGAAACCCTGCCCGGGGCACGGGGTGAGATTGATGTCGTACAAGCTATCGGATCGCCAGTGACAACTCTCGTATCTGAAAAGGCGACACCCTCTACCGTGGTAGCGGGCCTCAGGGATCACCGATTCGTTCATTTTGTTTGTCACGGCCTACTGGAGACAGGCAAACCATTCGACGCTTCGTTCGAACTCCACGGAAGCAATCTTACCCTCCTGCAGATCGTCCGATCTCAACTTCCTGCTGCGGAATTTGCGTTCCTTTCTGCTTGTCACACTGCCGAGCTGACAGAAGACAGCATTGCCGATGAAGGGCTGCACCTTACGGATGCGATGCAATTCTGCGGCTTCCGAAGCGTGATCGGGACGATGTGGGCGATGGCTGATACGGACGGTGCATACCTATCGAAGCATTTCTACAAATCTATTTTCTCAGAGAGCTCAGGTCGGAGAGGATTGCCACATTACGAGAGATCTGCGAGGGCGCTTCAATTTGCGGTGAAGAAGCTGCGGAGGAAGAGAGGGGTCACGCTAGAGCGATGGGTCAACTTTGTTCATTACGGCGCGTGATCGTAAAATGCGAGTGAGTTATCAAATCTGTGTGGGTACTTCCTCCGGCGTGCTCATGGCTTGTCCACAGAAAGGCGCGCATAGTAGAGTTACTCGGGTTATATGAGGCGTCGTGTGGAGATCACACTCATGTCGTGCGGGGGCTGATTTTTTAGGACATCTGGCTCGGTACTAGTTACCATGAGACTGACCAAAGGAATTCAAGGGAGATGGGGGCATCGACTTGGTTTCGGACATCTGCGTTTCATGAATGTAGTGGATCATACTACGACCCGACTTTGTACTGGGAATTTAGACGGATCCAAAAGAAAGAGATGTATGCTGTCGACTATATCCAGACATGCATTCATTGCAACAACACGTGCCGCTTACTAAAATACAGCTCGCTTTTCTCCTGTGGGTGTGACTACAGGTTCGTAATCTGCACCTTAATCGCGCCGCTCTTCACATCTGCGCTCGTCTCAAATGCGCGTACCGCATCCTCGATCGGAAACCGATGCGTCACGAACTTCCTAATGTCGCTCACAGCCCAGCCTCCACGAGCCGTATCGCCTTGGGCCACGTATTAGCATACCGGTACTGGAACCTGAGGTCCACCTCCCGCGTCGACAGCCGCATGAACGGGAACTGCATCTCGTTCTTCCCGACGCCGACGACGAACACGGTCCCGCCGAACCGGACGGCCTGGATCGCCGCGCCGATCGACGCCTCGGCGCCTGTGCACTCGAGTGCGACGTCTGGCTCCGTGCCGCCCATGGCCTCGACGACTCGCGCCGCCAGCGCTTCGGGCGCGTCGGAAGGTGCGACGCGCAGCACACGCACGCGGCCCGGGCGCAAGCGACTCGGCGAACGCGAGCCGGCCCGCATCGAGGTCGGTTATGACGAGCGGGTGGCGCCCCCGCCGCGCGGGCGCAGAGCAGCGTCGCGAGCCCGATCGGCCCCGCGCCACATATGAGTGCCGCGTCGCCAAGGCGCAGGTTCGCGCGCTCGACGGCGGCGAGGGCGACTGAGAGCGGCTCGAGGAGCGCGCCGTCCTCGAAGGAGAGGGACGGCGGGAGCTTGTGGCACCATACCGCCGGGTGGGTGATGTAGCGGCGCAGCAGGCCGGGAACGGGCGGGGTGGAGCGGAAGAGGACACGCTCGCAGCCGTTGTAGCGGCCTACGAGGCACGGGGCGCAGGTGTGGCACGGGATCCCAGGCTCGATGGCAACGCGGTCGCCAGGTTTGAGATGGGTTACGGATGGATGGACGGCGATGATCTAAGGAAAGTCGATCTGGGGGCGATAGGCGAAGCAGTCAAGGAAAGGTACCTCTCCAGCGGACTCGTGGCCGAGGACGTGTTTGTCCTCGACGATCATCGGTCCGATGCGCCCAGCGTGCCAAAAATGTACATCAGAACTAGGCGAGATGAGATAAGTTGCTCAGAAGCGCACAGAATCCCGAGTCGTCAAAGTAGCACGTACCCGCAGATCCCTGTGCTGCGAATCTCTACAGCTACCTCTCCCTTCTCCAGGGCTGCCCCAGATTGGATATCTGCGACCGATGGTTGCGCCTCATCGAGCCATAGATTGTGTTTTGGGTCGGTGAATACACCGATGTTTGGCTTGATATTTGAAAGGGACGCCATCGTGGTCTGTGGGAGATGAGAAGATGAGAGCGTTCCTTTATGTCACCGTGCGAAACAGAACGAGGCCCGTTCACATGGAGACCTAATTGAATCCGGCCACGATAGTGCGCCCACGCCTGCCAGTGCCACTGGCCAGCTCTTTCATGCACGCTACGCGGTATTCATTTGGACGAGAACTGGCAGACGACGCCTTTTGGTCAATACTTGACTGATAGCGTCGTTAATTGGTGCTAACAGCGCTAATCACTGGTATAGACTTGTGTACATACTCCCCATTCACCAACATCGTCGGGTCCTGTTAACCCCATTTTTAATTTATCAAATTACATCCTTAAGATTCAAGGGCGTTTATAAGGTGAGCCACAATAAGCTCAAAGTGAACTCTCCCGCGAATGGTGCAAGAAGTCCGGCGAAGGGAATGCAAATCCCCTCAATCTGACAGCGTCGCCCAAGGATCCACTCGGGACGTTTACATTTTCTCGGTTGAGGAACGTCGGTTAGAAAGGGTGAAGTTGGCTACTGCCGCTGCGAACTTCCTCGGTCCTGAACTGCTCCGAGCTGCTTACATTCCGCTTGCTAGAGTAAGTTGGTTTTCCTCTAGGTAACGTAGCCCGAGTATATTCCTCTCCAGATGAACCCATCCGGCACACCTTTGTTCTTCACCATTGATCAGTTTCGTGGGTACAGAAGACCGAAGGCCGGCGCCGCTGGGACGGGCGGCAAAGAACGCGAGGACAAACATCACGGAAGGTACTGAGATGAGTACTGTAGCTAAAGCAGTGACAACAGATCTCAAACAAAGATATAGCGAAAGGTACGCGCCATTTCCAGCCTTCCAAATAGAAGCAGTCTCCGTACGCGCAAAAATGCCATAAAAGCACGATCCTGTCGTTCCCTTAGGAGGACCAACACAAGCGCAATGCCAGCTGGTCATGAGCGCTTATGCCGTACACACCTTCTGCTATTGACGAGGACGGACATACGCGCTGGTACTCGTGGAGAATTAGAGAAGATTCTGCAGTATAGATGGCCATACTACAAGAAAGGAGGAAGGAGGTAACAGAGGTGGGGATGGGGGTGAGTAGGTATTAAACGGTGATGGTGAGCAGCCAAGGGGCATAGAGCGCAGCAGGTCCGAAGAAAAGTCCTTATATACGAGCACCGAGGATTCGGTCACACGGTAGTTTACTTGACTAAGCGCGTGGATGTGTAAAAGTCTTCGTGGATGAATTTGACTGGTCGAGAACGAGGGCCAGAGACGTAAGCAGGAACCACCGCAGGGAACCTCAAGGCTAATTGCGTGAGTTGTGATTTGTCCTACGAGGGAGGGTCGAATGTAGAGTAGAAGAGTAATGCCATGAACATATTAATATGGAGGGTCTACCAATAATCTAGATCTTGAAGCCGAGACCCCGCATGCACGCTAAGTGCGCCTGTACGAGCTCCTTGCACTTTTCGTCGACCTCGGACCCGTCGAACTTGAGGAAGCAGTCGTCGCGCGCAGACTTGGTCTGAGGACAAGCACAACACCTGCAGTCAGGTTTTTCAGACGGCCAGGGAAAATAACCGGGAGAGGATGCGACATACGGCTTCAGACCTTGTGGATTGAGAGGGTTCTGCGCGGCGTCAGTAGGGTCATACGGCGCCTTCGCTGGCGGTGGCGTTGGGGTTGGGGACCAAAGGGCGGTGACCTGCGGAACATCGTGACTCTTAGACAATGAATAAAAACGCGGCCAGTAGTGCGCTCACTTTCTCGAGCATGACCAGGGACTCTAGTAGTTAAAAGCAGAAAGAGGTTCGGAAGACAGATAATTCACGAGGGTAAACGGCTTACTACGCCGTGGTCACGTGTATATACCCGGATTATTCGGGCCGTTCGCCGTTCCGCAAATTGCACCCACGCCCTCAATAGAGGTTCTCTATAATACAATGTCACCGCCAACGGCACCCATAACTTCAACCTCGAGTGCAAGATCGAAGAAACAGAAGAAGCCAACAGAAAAGCGCGCAAAAAAGTCGGCGAAAGTCGCAGTGGCGTCGTCGTCCGATGCTGAAGACAGGATGATGGTCGCGCACGAAGAGACTCAGGGCGTTGATCCGACGCCCGCGTACGTGCCGCCTGCAGGCAGCGTCCCAGCCGACTGGGACGTCGACGTCGACTTTGGGGAGTTCGACTACGACGCGGTGGCGGCAGACGAAGAAGGCGCAGAGCTCTGGCTCGTACGCGCGCCGACCGCCGTGCGTCCCGCTTCCTCTCTCATCCTCCAAAATACTGACTGACTGGAAACAGGTCAAGGCGAAGAACCTGCAGGGGATCCAGGTACTGTCGTCTGCCAGCGCATCCGGCCGCGTGGGCGAACTGTCGCGCAAGTCCACCCCGTACGATATATGGTCGCTCTCGCCCAGCGCCGACCGTCGTCCTCAGCCCCACGTCGGCGCGGAGGAACTCAACGGCCTCTCGGTCCTCCTGCCGCGCAAGCGGAAAGGCGGAAAGCTCTTTCTCGGTGCGTGCGCGCTCTTTTGCGTTTTCTTTGTTTCCGCCCCTTCACGCACGCTCGTAAGCACCGATGCCCGTCGCAGCGACACCTCGTCGTCGCCGCCCGCCCCGCCGAGCCTATGCGACGCGAGGCGGCCGCGGACCCCGCTACGTTCCAAAACCCCCCGCGCGAGGCGTACCCCGACGAGGCGCTGACGCATCGCTTCAGACCGTATGGTGACCCTGGTGACCCTCCGCCACCGCCACCGCCTGAAGACCAGATGGACTTGGGTGTCGGTGATATGCACGCAGAGGAGGGGGGCGCGAGGGAAAAGGAAAAGGAGAAGCGCAAGAAGCGGAGAGGGGGCGAGGCGGTTGAGTCCCCAAAGAAGGCGAAGAAGGCGAAAACGGCCGCTTCGTAGATACTCCTCCCACGCATCTCCACATCTTCACTTACACACTCACACAATGATCATGTAAAAACGCACGTCGTTCTCTATTAAGATTGCATGCAGATTGGATGGGACGGATGCAGAAATAAGATTAACGTAAGGCCAGGCCCGCTGCTATGCCTCACTTGAGTGGCTGCGAACGTGCAAGCCAATTGCAGATGCGAGCTCAAAACAGGCTACAAGTATGAGTTGACCAACTAGGTCCATAAGTGCCGCGTGGATCGGCAGGGCGTACATATCTGGGTCGTACTTGTGCGACCACAGGTAATTGGTCAGAGCATACCCTGCGACCAGGGATATGGCGATCTATGATAAAGAGTGAGCGGGCGCGGGCATTCACGACAGGCGTCTGGAACCTACGGCGGTGCAGAGAAATAAGAGCGCGAGAAGGGTGAACAAGAACGGCGTGGCAAGCCACGACGAGACGCGCAGGATGAAGAAGAATGCGACCCCGACGGGGATAGAAACGAGGAACAGCACGAGCATGACGATGCGCGGACTGGGTTCATGGTTCGAATGGCCGGAATTGGGCAACGGGGCGATGACAGACGCGGCTGCGTGCAACGCCGTTGACAGGCGCGACACGAAGATCGAACCTGCGCCGCCGGGAATACCTGTGGAGTGTCAGCGTGAGGGATTATTGCCGTGAAACAGGCACACGCACCGCCAAAGGCGACGGCGAGAATCGCATAGCCTTCGTAGCGGCTGACGAATGCGTCGAGCACGATGCCAGATGCGCTGGCGATGACCATCGCGCCGAGAAGCGGGGTCCAGCCTGCGCTGAGCAGTGGCCTGACGTGCTCGTTTTGCCGGACGATGGAAGCGCACATGACGGCGAAAAGGGTGACAGCCGCAACGACGGCGTAAGGAGCCGCGCTGGCGATGCCGAGTGTGAGGACTGTAGACATCGCGCCCAGTAGGGACATAGTGACGAGGTCGCCGAGGCAAGCAGCGATGGGCGGGGCGATGTTATCTGTGGGCGGGACATGAACCATCGGATAAAGGCGTGGGAACCAGGACCGCACCAGGGTCGCGACCCAGCTTCCGGCAAAGGACAACGAGGCCTGACATGAACGAGCCAAGGAGAATTGCGGAGAGACAGGATGAGGACATTGCCGTGGATGCGACCACCATGAACCTACATAACTTAAATAAATGAGGACAGGCGGATCAGACGGGGAGACAAACTCGTTGAACCCAGATTTTGAAACCCCAGTGGGTGGACCTCTGTGTGAGTGATCAAGGCCTGGCGTCCGTGAATGATGGGACAGGCTCCTCGTGCCAGGGGGCAAGGACTCTTCTCCCAGACCCGGGAAAATCGCGCTGAGAAGGAAAGGAAAGCATGCAGCGACGAAGGAGACGACCGCAGCTTGTACCTGGATCAGAGCGAGGTTGCCAAGGATGAGAGCATTCCGGGTGGATGGGACGTCAAGGTCACCCATGTTGGCTGCGGTGCCGAGCCTCGCGGAAAGGTTCATTTCTATGTTGCCTTTCAGGTTGAGAATGGCTAGGACTATCGCAATGAGTTCATTGATGCTGGTCATCGCGTTCCAGTGCTGTCGCCACGTGAGAAAAAAGGACGAGGAGGGGGAACAAAAGGCCGAACGGATATCTTGGCAAATAGCTCGCCAGTGAATAGGAGGCCCATGGTGGTGAACAAGAGTGTCGGTAATGCCTGTATCTCTGGATCAGCAAGTAGAGGGACAGGATACGGGACCCACTCACCTCGAGGACAATGCTGCCGATCTGGTTCCAGAGTGCTGCAGCAGCGCGAGTGGCGGGTTCCTTGCCCTGCCCGCGTGTCTGTGTATTTGGAGTGAGCAGCGCACGCGCACCATCGTCATCATTGTCATTATCGCCGTCGCTGTCGTCGTCGTCGTCCGGGAGTTGTTCGAGGTGGCTCATTTCCATGTCCGAGTCCATGGTGGAGAGAGAGCAGAGTTTCCATTTTTGGACGAAACCAGAAATCATTGAAGAGCGTGGGAAAGTTACGGACTGGCCGCAAACCTTGTCGAGTCGAGTCGAGTTTCGCTGTTCCACCGTCGTTCAACTCGTCCTCTCGCTCACTCCCTCGCCATCTCGACGACCCGCGCATCCCTCAGAACCCATCGCAGCCCCTCAGAAACCACATCGTCTCGGTTTCTAGGCCGCGAGGGACCCGCGCGAACTCTCTGGGAACAATGTCGTCGTCCCTAGTTCAATTCCCCTCAGTGCACCCTTTTCGCTCTCAGCTCGTCAAAAACACACCAGATACTGTCCCTCCGACCGAAGAACTCTGAGTCGCTACAAGCAGACCTTATCGAACTTCGCCAACAGACCTTGGAACGTGCCAAGAAGGCTGGTGATGATCTACGGACTATCGAGGAATCTATCAAGAAACTGAAGGAGAGGGGGAAGGGAAAAGCAAAGGCAGTCGAGAGAATGAAAAGAGAGTGTGCGTGTTATCTTTGACCGCCCGTCTGTGCTCATCTCAACAACCGAACTCCTCTTCGGCCCTCTCCCCTTACGGCGGCTCGGTTCCCCGAACATTTGCCTTACACTGCTCCTTTCGGCACTCCTAACCCTGCGGTCGCCTATTCACCCAACTCCGTTGCGACTCTAATGACGGCTCGCCGTTTTGTTCGAACATTGGCTTGGGCCAATGATTGCTCTTGACTACCCCTCTTCCGTCACCTACAACCACCAGTCACACCACTTGCCGAATCTAATGATACGCGCGGGAGCTCTCATTCCCAGTCTACCGCGCCTACCCGTTTCTCCTCTCAACCTATCGCCGCGTCATCCTCTCGCTCGTCATTGGACGCTCGTAAACCGTGAGTAAATCTTTCTTCTCACCCCATACCGTTCTACATCTGCAGCAGTGTGCCGGATGATAAGAGAAAGAAGAAGAAGCGGAAACGAGACGATGACTCAGACGATGACCTGGGTACCGACTCCCGTACTCTCACATATCGACCTGCCTCTCATCGGCTGCCTTCAGAATCACATAGTGGGAAAGCACACAAGCCGACCCCCCCACCAGCACAGCACCATCCTCAGCCGTTCATTCCCAAGGCAGCTAAACCCACTGGCTCCTTCGCTAACCTCCCCCAAAAGGTATACTCTATTTCTTCGGCAAAACCACGTCTCTTACCCTTTATTGAAGCCACCGTCTGGCCCCGACTTTTCCGTACCCTCAATATCCCAACTCCTCCAACCTAAACCAGCCAATACCACCGCCCCCTATACCGGGTCCTAGTAAACCCACAGACGTCATGGAGGATTTTAGCAAGGCTAAGCAGCCATCTCAAGTGCTCGTGAGCACCTTCTACACGAGCATTGAGCCATACCTTCGGCCAATTAGAGAAGAAGATCTCGGCTTTCTCGAATACTCTGGCGACGAAGTAGATCCCTACATCATGCCACGGCTTGGGCAACATTATTCCGAACAGTGGGAAGACGAGGACATTGCCTTGTATGATACCGTTCTACCCCACATACAGGCGATACGCGCGAACGAGTAGTTACGCGCGGCCAGCATCTGTCGCCCCCGTTCCTCGCTGGGACCCGGCAACGCTCAACGACGATGATTTGCTCGTTGAGGAGCGCGGCCATGGTCCCCTCACCGAGCGCCTTGTTAGCGCCTTGCTCCCTGTGGAAGATTCTGTCGTTTGGAAGGGTGTCAAAGCTGCGGAAGAAGCGATGGAAGGTCGGCATGGGGTCGGTGTCGGCACGGCTGCTGGGCGGCAGGTGATCGTAGAAGATCTCGAACGACGGATCAAGGATAGCCTTAAATATCACAAAATCCTCGAAACCAACGTAAGTTCTCCTTGCGGGTTTCAGTGAGTGCGCTGGTGACAGTTCTATAGCCCGATTACACGGACCCGGTAGATGACCCGATCGCGTCTGCCCTGAGGCAGGCACAGCGCGAGCTCCGCGCCGTCGTTGCTACGAACAAGGCACGCAAGGCACGACTTCTCGCCATAGCGAAGGACAGACTTGGCTATCAGGAGTACGTCGAGGCTCGCGAGGCGCTCGACAAGAACATCCTCGCGCTGTACACGAAGCTTCAGAAGAAGGACGGGCCTAAGGTCTCCAAGAAGAAAAAGGGGAAGAGCGAGGCAAACGGCGGGGCACCCCCCGCGCCGCCCCCTGCGCCCACCCCGACGCTCGGCACGTGGCCCGCAGCTGCGGGGCTCGGCCCGGACGAGGAGAACGACCTGCGCGTGCCAGAAGCGCTCGCGCAGCTCGTAGCCACGCGCCGCCAGTGGGTCGACAGCATTGGCGGGATGTTCGACACGATGGAGGAGGAGCAGCCCTGGGCGTGTGTACGGCCTCCCAGAGCGCAGCGTATACGAAGGCCTCGACGCGGACGTTGCGGCGCTACTCGAACGCACGGGTGGCGCCGCGGGAGGGGACGGACGTGGGAACGGAGATTGTGCGGCCGGACGGCGCAGACAAGGGCAAGGCGCGGGCGGGCACGGAGGCGATGGATGTCGACAGCTGATCGATGGTTGCGTGGGGGTAACGTTATTACTTCAGTGCTTGATTATGTATTTTTGTTTCTTATTCGTTGGGCATCATTCATCGTTACCTGGCGGGGCATGCGCAATAGGAAGGAGCTACCACTCGGCCGCGGCCCTGGCTGATTGAACCACGATGTACTCCCTCCTAGTAGGCGACTCTGGCAGGAGCCCTCCTGCAGTGTTGACGATAGCGGGTTCGGACTCTGGTGGTGGAGCCGGCATCCAGGTATCTTGGGTCACCCTCGGGGAGTGACGGCAAGGGCTGACTCGCAGAAAAGGCAGATCTAAAAACATTCACGGCACTAGGATGCTACGGAGCGTCCGTCGTCACCGCGCTCACCGCACAAAACACGAAGGGCGTCCAGGATGTGCACACCATCCCGCCGCAGTTCGTCGAGCAGCAAGTGAGTACGTGCTCGAGCCCCCTGCACCGACTGACACGATGCGCAGCTCCAATCTATCCTGGACGACATCCCCGTCGCAGCCATCAAAACCGGGATGCTCTCGACTGCGGGCGTCGTGCATGCAGTCGCACGCGCGCTACTCGCCCGGCGCAGTGCGCCCCAGCAACAGGCAACACCCACCGATCGTCATCGACCCAGTCTGCGTCTCGACGTCCGGCCACACGCTTCTCGAGCACGACGCGCTCGGCGTGCTCGTCGACGAGCTCCTCCCGCTCGCGACGGTCCTCACGCCGAACATCGACGAGGCCGCGCTGCTCCTCCGCCACCTGAATCACCCGCAAGCGCCCGCGGGCATCTCGTCCATCGGCGACATGCTGCGCGCCGCGTGTGAGCTGCGGTGCGCGCTCGGAGACGGCACCAGCCGCCGTGCTGCTCAAGGGCGGGCATTTACCGCGCGGCGACGCGCGCCTCGCGGACGTCGTCGCGGCGAGCTGCCGGAAGCGCGGGAACTGCGCCGTACTGGATCAGCGGGGTCGAGTACGACGGGGGTATAGGTGCTGTCGTGGTGCGTCCCAGGCGGGGATTCGCCGGACGCGGAGATCCTACTTCGGGCCGCCGGGGTGGACCGCACGACGGCGGCCGACGTGCCGATAGCGGTGGACGTCCTGTGTGAGCGGGATACCTAGTGGCGGCGAGAAGGGGAAGTGCGCGTGCACGCTGTTCGTGCGGCCGTATCTGGAGTCGAAGAACACGCACGGCACCGGGTGCACGCTCAGCGCCGCGCTCGCGTGTGCGCTCGCCCGCGGAGAGCCCCGTGAGTCTGGCAATTTTTTTCTTTTCTTTCTTTTACCGCTGAGATTTTCTCTCCCCCTTCAGTGGTCGAAGCAGTCAAGTTCGCTACGATGTACACGCACCACGGCATCGCGACCGCGTTCCCTATCGGAAGCGGCCACGGACCGCTGAACCACATGCACCCGCTCTTCTCGCGTCCGCTTAACAGGCAAGGACCCCGCCCCTCCCGCGCTTGTAGAACTGACACAATGACCCCAGGCCGACGCCGAGCGACCCGTACCCGCTCGTGCGCACGCTCATCCGCTCCAACGCGGACGTCTGGAAGCAATACGTCCGACATGACTTTGTGCGCCAGTTGGGAGAGGGCACGCTCTCGCGCGAGCGCTTCCTTCATTTTATCAAGTGCGTCGCGGCCCTCCACCGCCCCTGCTCGTTGCACACCCGGTTCCAGGCAGGACTATCACTACCTCAAATACTACGCCAGGGCAAACGGGTACCGGTTCCGCTCGTTCGCATCATCGTAGCTTCTGAAAGACTCGCAGCCTCCTGGTAGCCAAGTCGTCTGCGTACGCCGATTTTGCGGCGGCTGCAGAGATCGTTCTTGCCGTCGTTCGAGAGCGCGAGATGCACGTCGCGTTCAGCGCGCAGTGGGGCAGTCGACCTTGCCTGAGCTGGAGAGCACACCAGAGTCGCCCGCGTGCACCGCGTACGGCGCGTACATAATGGACGTCGGCATGCAAGGTGCGTCCTGTCCCCCCTTCTTCTGCAGATGTCCTCACATGAGATAAGGCGACGCGGCAAGCCTTCTGATGGCACTTGCGGCGTGTCTGCTGGGCTACGGCGAAGTCGGTTTATGGCTCATGCGGGAGGCGGAGCGGCCGCAGAGCTGGGTAGCGGATCGAAGATAATCCCTACAGGAAGTGGATCGAGGACTATGCCGGAGAGGGCTACCAGGCTGCAGTCAAGGTTGGGATAGGTGCGTCGTGCCGTTTGCGTGGCGGTTACAGGAAGGTGGTTACGGGCTTGCTTAGAGAAAATCGAGGCTCTGGCCGTCCATGATCCTCCAACACCCAAGACATTGGAGCACTGGAAAACGATTTGGGGAAGATGCACACGCTTGGAAAAGGGATTTTGGGATATGGCTATGGAACTCTCATGACGCGTGTGCTGGGCAAGGCAATCTAATTTACTGGAGCAACGAAGGGAAGAAATATATTCCGCCCGTTTGAGAACAATGAGTTATAGTTGGTTAGTTAAGTTACCGATACAATATACAATCCCGGGGGATCGAGTGGCGATCTGGCGATCTCGAAAAATGGGCCACACTTTCGGGCATCCTCCACGATATCACCTTCTCCATAGCTGCGTAGATCTGATCTGTGAGTGTAGAAGAACTGGGACATGACAAAAGTACCTGCCATTTTCGTCGGGACCGGATACGTGTGCACTGAATGATGCAAGCGGAGTCGGATTGTCTTTCTTGAGTTCGCGATTCATTTCTATGGATAAAGAATACATCCGTCCGGACACGATGCGCCGAATCGGCGCATCGTGTCTGGAAGATACGACTCTCGGAAAGTCGTCCCGAACAAGGGATCGATCTAGAGTTTGAAATCGCATTTGGAGCCATGTAAACGCTGCATCTTGTGTTGCATCCTACATATTTCTTGGCCTCGTTATCTCGCTATGGAGGCTCACCACCTCAGTTGGTCATCAACCCTTTTCGGCTTCAAAGGAGAGGTGCGTGAAGATGACTGAAGGTATAGAACACTTGTATTCCTAACTTGGACGGCGAAATAAGAGAAACGAACAAAATAGCTAGCAACGGCGACGTACATGCAAGGAGATCCTGAATACTCCTCACAGACTTTGTCAATCCGCCCATCGTGTCGACACGGAGTTGACCTTTGTGGTGGTGTAGTATTCGCTGGCTTCTCACGGTAGGTCCCTCCAGGCGCGAACTATTGGGGGAGCATACAAGTCTGAGGCTGAGGTACCCGAGGGGATACTACAAGACTCGTCATGGCCTGCTGACAGGAGGTCTCCGCATGGCCCAGGCGCTCAACATGGCTGAGGGGTGGCCCTCCTTGATCCGATACACAGTTAGAGCAGGAACAGGAACGTACAACAAGGATTTGAAAGGGGACCACACTCTCGCCCTAGATAGAGGACTTGAACAAGGAGTTGTTGGTAATCGGTGGACCGGTGGTGGAATACAGTGACTGAACAAAGAGGTCGAAGGGGGAGACGAATCGATTATGGCAGAGACCGGAGGTTTAAACTGGGAGTGAATGAGGCTCTGGTGAGGTGCTCGAACAAAGACGCACCCACCGTACAATCATCCATCTATTCTGCGTACAGAAGGCTCTTCCAATATGGACCATAGGCAAACCATCTCGTGAGTAGATCGCCTTTGACCCGTAACTTTCCCGATAATGACCCTCTATCCCAGCTCTGCGGGTTCCACAGGTCCAGCACCTCGACCCTCTGGAATAAGGACGTTCGGTCAAAAACCGTCTATGGAAAGCACTCAAATCGCCGAATCTCATGGAAGCCGATCTCAGCCACTAAGTGTTGAGGTGACTGGTGCGTACTCGAGGCCAAACTCGTTTAGGCGATCATAAGTCTCTAATCTCTTTGTTAGTTCTCCGGGCACGCAACGTTCCTCAATTCAAGACTACCTTCGGCGGGAAGAGGGAGTACTTCGTCACTATATCCTATGGGGCGACAACGAAGAAGACTAAGAAGCAAACTAAGAAGAGGACGAAAAGCGCTCAGATCGACGGGCAGACAGTGGCATGGGACCAGAGGCTTGATGCCTTGTACGACTTTCTTATTTTTGATCATTTTTTTCGGCTGAAAATTCCTATCAGTCTCGTACAACCGTCCTCACACATTATTTTGCGTCTTTATGCGAAGAAATCGATAACAAGTGATATCCTGATCGGAACCCATGAGATGACGTTACCAGTCGAATCCCAGATCGGTGCGTCTATTCATTATAGGATTCTCGTTTATGCGACCAAGCAAACATCTCATTGGCACATGTAGACATTTCCGTTACCCTCGGCGACGGCAACGAACAAGCTGGACGATCGACGCCGCCAGTCGAGCTCGACTTAATGATCACCGTGTTAGCGAACGGAACCTCCCCGAGCGACCCTCATATATTACCGACAGAAGGAGACGACACTGTCGCCGAAGATTTTCCTAAACCAACTATGGCCCCAGATTCCAGTGGACTTGATTGGTCCTCTGCTCCGGTCATCCTTCACGTCCACCAGATCACCGTCCTGGTGAGAGTAGTACTCTTATGCCACAGGATCAAGGAGAGACGTCCGTTGTCGAGAAGCCTCGGATTGTTCGTGTTGACCAAGTCGAGGAGGTGATCGACCGGTTCGAATACATGGGAAGGGGCTGTTGGGAGGATCAAGTGGGTCATGGATACTCTGAGCCCAGTTGCACAGGTGCGTGTAGTATTCGTTCTGCCTATCTCGACTGAGCCAACTTGGGCTCTCAGCTCCATCCGATTGCTCAGATGGCGTATAAAGTGCTTTCGGTCATCCCTCAGGTACCCCTATTTATGTTAGCATTGGAAGACGCTTATGGTATGTTATCTGGATCACAGGAACTCTCAGCGCAGTATCAACGCGACAAAAATGTCCTGGCGTTAGTCAAGAGCATGCACGATGCGTTTGATTTCGCAGACGACGAAGACACTTTGAAGACCATTCAGCCCCAGTCAAACGAGGCAAAAATCCTTACTCAAATGTTGCGGGACGTCTCTAGTTGCAGTGACTTCATCCAGTCGTATATAAAGGACAGGCAATTCTGTACGTTTTCATTCACCTACATCATTGGCCGATTCGAACATACAATTTCAGCGAAGCGGATGGCAAAGAGTATCGGCGGCGGAGTGGAAGAAAAGATTCAAGAGTTGTCCGTCACCTTTGTCGAGAATCGGAAGGCATTCTTGGATCGAGCCGTTGTCTCTACAAAGATAACCGCGTTCCAAATTCTAAACGATGTGGGAAATATCTCGGCCAAGCTTGAGTGGGTGTCGAGCCAAGTTTCAGATGCTGGTATGCAGTCGTGAACGTAGGAGAGTTATTGATCTGACGGTCGTTATAGCGCTAGTTGCAGATATCCGAGAAATCCCATATAGGAACGGCTCGCGCTTCACCCCAGACAAGAAATGTCTTCCTGGAACACGCACCGCGTTTCTCGACTTCATTGTTGATTGGGTGAATAATCCCGCTTCCGAGCGTTGTCTCGTTCTTTTCGGACAGGCAGGCACGGGAAAGTCGTCCATCGCACATGAGATTGCGCGTCGCTTCGATGAAATAGACCGTCTTGCCTCGTCCTTTATCTTTGTACGAAAGGAACAATCTAAGACCGAGGCCCACCATCTCTTTACGAACCTTGCTCACAATCTCGCTGACCGCTACCCGTTGTTCAAAGCCGCGCTTGGAAGGGCTGTAAAGGACAACATCTCGCTTCGACGCGACACACGTGACTATGGCACGCTCTTTCAACGTCTTATCCGCGGGCCTCTTGAGGATCTACACATTGTCGGACCGATTTTTGTAGTAATCGACGCCCTGGACGAGAGTGGGGATACAACTGGCAAAGACGGGTTACACAGATTTCTCGCCGATCACCTCTCCGAACTGCCATCGAACTTCCGTGTACTCATCACCTCGCGGCTGGAGGGCGAAATCGGGCCTGCGTTCCTTGGAGCGGAATCAGTCGTCATCAAGCATATGAACGATGATGCGCTGGGGGCTACGACACATTCCGATATTTTCGCTTTCCTTCAGGAGAAGCTCGATCCAGCTGATTTTGGACAGTATGGCGAAGCGCTGGCAACAAGGGCAGAGGGACTATTTCAGTGGGCGGCGGTTGCCGCTGGATACATCCAAGAGCCCAAGACGGTTGGTGGGAAAAGACAGCGAATCAAGCATCTCTTGAAATTGGCTGCTGATCACCACGGTCAAGATCCGCTGAACGAGTTATACAAAGGGGTCCTTGAAGCATACTTCAAGAACGAAGAGGCACTATTTCGCTTTCTGGTGGGACAGCTCCTCGCCGCTTTCGAACCGCTCTCCATCCGCTCCCTGACCACGCTGCTACGACACGCCCCCGACGACGACAACGCTCCTAATTCAGTTGTTGAAGCGCTCAGTCAGCTCGGCTCATTGCTGAGTAATGTCACCTTCGTCTGATGATACGCTTCCGATCGTTCCCCTTCATACTTCATTCCGCGATTTTGTGACGAATAAGGAGAAAAGCGGCGAATTCTATGTCGATCTCCGTCTCGCGCACCGCCAATTGGCCCGTTCTTGTCTCAGTCTGGCGTTCGATGAACTCAAATTCAACATCTGCAATCTCGAATCGTCATATGTTGCCAATAAAGATGTCGATGACCTTGAGTCGCGGATTGTCAAGTACCTGCCACCTGCGCTGTCGTATGCTTGTCGTTTTTGGGACGATCATTTGGAAGGTCTTGTTTTCGAAGCCGATCTCTTTGGCAAACTTCAAAACTTCTTCGAAGAGAAGTTTCTGTATTGGCTAGAGGCACTTAGCTTGACGAGTGATGTGGGTCTTGCTTCGCCAGCACTTTCGTCTTTGGGCGTATGGTTAGCCTCCGGTCAAGGTGTGAGTATAACAGTTAATTCGACGAAGCGGGCGAACAACTAATAGCTCTGATGGTAGCAGGTTTCTCAAGCAGAGCTAGAGAGATTGAGGTGGTTGGTCGGCGATGCGTCTGTGTTTGTGCGGCATTTTGGGATGGCGATGGCAAAGAGTGCACCGCACGTGTATCTTTCTGCCCTACCATTTGCACCGACAAAATCGTTTGTTTCCAAGCATTATTCCGATTCGTTTCCTCGTACCCTGAGGGTGGAACGTGGGCGATTAACTGATTGGCCACCATCGGAAATGGTGATTTCAAATGCTGGAGACATGATCAATTACATTGCACTCTCGCCGGATGGCCAGCGGATCGTCTCAGGCTCGGACGATGGAACAATTCGTGTGTGGAACGCCACGACCGGAGACACGGAGGCAGGCCCATTTTCTGGGCACACGGATTCGATCACGTCTGTGGGATTCTCGCCGGATGGCCAGCGGATCGTCTCAGGCTCGGCCGATGAAACAATTCGTGTGTGGAACGCCACGACCGGAGACACGGAGGCAGGCCCATTTTCTGGGCACACGGCATCGATCACGTCTGTGGGATTCTCGCCGGATGGCCAGCGGATCGTCTCAGGCTCTTGGGATCAAACAATTCGTGTGTGGAACGCCACGACCGGAGACACGGAGGCAGGCCCATTTTCTGGGCACACGCATTGGATCACGTCTGTGGGATTCTCGCCGGATGGCCAGCGGATCGTCTCAGGCTCTTGGGATCGAACAATTCGTGTGTGGAACGCCACGACCGGAGACACGGAGGCAGGCCCATTTTCTGGGCACACGGATTCGATCACGTCTGTGGGATTCTCGCCGGATGGCCAGCGGATCGTCTCAGGCTCGGCCGATCGAACAATTCGTGTGTGGAACGCCACGACCGGAGACACGGAGGCAGGCCCATTTTCTGGGCACACGGCATCGATCACGTCTGTGGGATTCTCGCCGGATGGCCAGCGGATCGTCTCAGGCTCGGACGATGGAACAATTCGTGTGTGGAATGCCACGACCGGAGACACGGAGGCAGGCCCATTTTCTGGGCACACGGATTGGATCACGTCTGTGGGATTCTCGCCGGATGGCCAGCGGATCGTCTCAGGCTCTTGGGATCGAACAATTCGTGTGTGGAACGCCACGACCGGAGACACGGAGGCAGGCCCATTTTCTGGGCACACGGATTCGATCACGTCTGTGGGATTCTCGCCGGATGGCCAGCGGATCGTCTCAGGCTCGCATGATCGAACAATTCGTGTGTGGAACGCCACGACCGGAGACACGGAGGCAGGCCCATTTTCTGGGCACACGGCATCGATCACGTCTGTGGGATTCTCGCCGGATGGCCAGCGGATCGTCTCAGGCTCGGACGATCGAACAATTCGTGTGTGGAACGCCACGACCGGAGACACGGAGGCAGGCCCATTTTCTGGGCACACGCATTGGATCACGTCTGTGGGATTCTCGCCGGATGGCCAGCGGATCGTCTCAGGCTCTTGGGATCGAACAATTCGTGTGTGGAACGCCACGACCGGAGACACGGAGGCAGGCCCATTTTCTGGGCACGCGCATTGGATCACGTCTGTGGGATTCTCGCCGGATGGCCAGCGGATCGTCTCAGGCTCGGACGATGGAACAATTCGTGTGTGGAATGCCACGACCGGAGACACGGAGGCAAGCCCATTTTCTGGGCACACGAATTCGATCATGTCTGTGGGATTCTCGCCGGATGGCCAGCGGATCGTCTCAGGCTCGCACGATCAAACAATTCGTGTGTGGAACGCCACGACCGGAGACACGGAGGCAGGCCCATTTTCTGGGCACACGGCTTCGATCATGTCTGTGGGATTCTCGCCGGATGGCCAGCGGATCGTCTCAGGCTCTTACGATCGAACAATTCGTATGTGGAACGCCACAACGGGAGACACTGAGATTCGCCCATCTACTGGACAGACGAATTCGGTCGGCTCTGTGGCACCCTCATCAGACGACAAGCGGATCGCCTCATCAGGAGATAAGTCAATCCATGCGTTGGGTGCTACGACAGAAAGTCTGACAACTACCACACAGGTCAACTTTACGGACCAGTCTGTGATAGACGACGACGGTTGGATTCGTGGTGAGAATGACGAACTTTTAATGTGGATTCCACTGGCGCACAGAGCAAATCTTCATCGGCCGCGTAATATCTGGGTTGCTGGCGAACACGAAACCCGCTTAGATTGTTCTAAGTTCGTCCACGGACGTAGTTGGAGTAGTTGTATTGACTCCTAGGAGATAGAACCGCTATAGCAAACTGTGTTGTATTACAGAGTTTGTAATGTCACAGTCCATCAAAGCCGTTTACCCGAGATATCCCCACCGGAGACCAGAGCAGGAACCATGCGTCGATGCATAAATGAGAGAACACGTTACGGCAGTCGCGATCCTGTATACTCGTCTCACGCATAGTAGAAAATGCAGATTTTCGACCCATTGGAGAGATAATTTTACTTCCGTCAGATCTTTCCCTAACGCACGAATATATGTCAATGGCCAAAAGGATCGAGATGAGCTCCGATTCAAAATCACGCGACCCTAACCCTAGCAAGACCCACGCGCACCACAAATTATCAATCCAACCCGTGTCAGGCTTCGACGCACGACGTCGGCCAACAGAGTTGGCGAGAGAGGTGCCAGTTCTCTTGGGTGGGGAAATCACCAAAGGACAAATGACATGTATACTTCAATTTCAAAGGGTTCTAATTCGTCTCCGTCTGTCCGATGACAACAGACAAAACAAACATAAGTCCAAAAGTCTGTATCCCATGGTATGTGAGCCATCGTATGTCATTGATGGGCCCTTGTCCCTGCTCTTAGCGTGATCGCGTAAACGTCACAAAGCCCCAACTTGTAACGACCCTACGAACGTGAAAAGCAGTTGTTGGCGTCGTGGCGAGCAAGGCTCCTCGACTCAATTAGACACCTCATTGACGAGTGGATGGTTTCCACGAATGTTACTAAACGAGTACTGCAAAAGGGGAAAACGGATCTGTTAACGGCAAGTCTAACGAATCGAAGGAAAACATCTCTGCCAGCTCTGGTCGCGCACCGCGCACAATATTGATGTACACCAGGTTCGGCTCCGACCAGAACGACCGCAGACCGGCTGGCTCCAGCGCAGCCCACCAACGCACAAAGTACTCAAGCTATCGTGGAGGGGCGAAGAACGCATGCGTGCACACGCGCCGTCGGGACATGAGTGAGTCGAGCGTCCGGTGTTTGGGGTCATCGTGGTTGTTCGTCCCGCCGAGCGCAAATGACTTCCCAGTCGCTTAGTTCCGGATCACCAGCGATCTCGGGTCCTCGCTGGTCACAGGAACTGAGTATCGGCTTGTCCAGTTCGGCAGGTGGAGGCCAACTTGAATGGGACGGACGCTGCTAACGGCGATCTCTCATACGAAAAACTGTTTCGTACTTTAGTCGATCAACTTCTCGAGGCAAATCCACACTTAGGACAATAGTTTGCAGCGGTTTACGAGGAACTCACCAAGCCCATCCCGCCGCCGAGCCACGTGGATTACGGCACAGCCGATATTGGTGCCAATGGACCCATTTGGTCGTCTCCTTTTGAAACAACGTAAGCTTTTGAAGGAGCTCAAAAGGAGCGCGACGAGCTCATTTCACAACTTCGGGCCACGCCAGGCTTCGACAGCTTTCTGACACCTCTGTCGTTCGACACACTCCGTTCTGCTGCCTCGTCTGGTCCTGTCATCATCATAAACCACTCCAGATGGCACTCTGATATTTTCATCCTTCTTCACAACACGTCTTCCTTCCTCATTTCCATCCCTGCTAATTTCCACCGCCATGCGAGCGCATTAAAGGACAGGTTATTGAGCTCGCGAAACAAGCACGTTTATTCAAGCCATTACGATAAAACTCTCGTCTTTGTTCTCGCGAAGCTTTACGAGTGCGTTGGCAAACCCGTCATCAACCAACTCCGTCCGCTTCGAGTACCAGAACAGTCCCGCGTCTGGTGCCAGTGGTGCCCGAGTCCCGACATCCGTCTTTTGTTCACTTCCTCTCCATGTCATGGGTCCAATCCCATCCCACGACTCGGAAGGCGAGACCCGCTATTTCTTGGATCTCTACATTTGTTCCTATACCCCAATTCTTTCTGCACTTATCCAATCTCGTAATCGCGACAAGAATCGCGATTTCGATTCACGATCTTTGAGTCGACCTTCTTTACTTCTTGAGGCACAGCCTGACCCATCTCCTCCAACCGTGGGAGGCGAGATCCAAGTTGTTCAGGCTCTCGATACCGAGATCCCATGGTCAGAAAGAATTTGCAGGGCCACGTCGTACTCACCAACGTTTGTTCTGTGAATGCGACCTTCACCTACGACGCCGTCATTTGAAGCGCTTCTATCACGCAAGCGCATTTCGCTCAGTGGATACTAGATAGCCAACAAAACTGGGCCATTTGCAACAGTGCCAAACGAGGAAATTGGCTAGTTTAGGTTACCCCCAAGTGACACGATCTTTCGTACCGTGCTCGATCCATCTTCGGGTCCGCGTTCCCCACGCCATGAGTTCATCTTCGCCGTGCGTCACTCTAATACCCTCTTGAACTTAGGAAGTGGGCTCAAGTATTTTCCGTCCTCTGTAGGAATATTTTGCTTCTTTCGTTGTGAAGAGCCCGCGAACTGGACGTTACATGATGATTGCCTCGAACCTCATCACTCCCACTTCGCGTGCATTTCCCAAAAGTGTTTCTACCGCATATGATTACAGGACCTGATCATCGCTCTATCGTAGGTGGTACCGTCACACTTAACTCCGCAAGTCCCCGGCAGGCAGCCGTTGATCGACCCGGCGTTGCTCAACACAAAGTTCTACATCGTCCCAATCCACGAGGTGATCAAAGGCACTTCGCCGCCTCACCTGGATGGGACGGCTACGTCATAGGCCAGTTCGGTGATCTCGCCACTGCGAAGACCGATGATGGGCTCGAGGCGTATGCCAGTGCGCGGCGGAATGCCGCGACCGTCTTCCACCCCGTGGGGACGGCGGCGAGATATTCTTCAACTGCCGTCATCGATCCGCACTTGGTAGTCAAGGGACCACTGGCATCGGCTCACTACTACGTGTTGTCGATACAAGCGTATTTGTGAGTATTTTATCTTTGGGATATGCCTTGTCACGCATTACGTTGGATCTTGCGTTAGCCGTTTATTCCTACCTCGCATCCACAGGCTGAGCGCGCCGCGCGTCTTATACTCTCGTCGAGCTACTGAACCAGTCACATGATTTTTTTCACTAGGACTAAGTGGATGGAGACCTCCGTAAGTTACATACAAGTGCTAAGTAGGGACCGATGGGTATTTTAGAGAGCGCACCCACTCAACGCTTGGACGTTTTTATTCGAACAAAAAGAATGACATAGTTTTGCGGTGCTCTCATCTCTCTGACTCAAGAAGATAAATATAGAGGAACATACGACACGAGTCGGGGGCAAAAGGGGTCAAGGCGGCATTTCAGTCAACTCGGTTTCTTCCTTCTTCACCGTCGATTTATCGGCAAGGGTGAATCGCCAGTCTTCTGTGTTGCCAGTGGCAAGGCCACCACAGACGCGACTTCTGTGGGGGAAGATGCTACTCATGGCCGTCGTCCCTCTGCTATACGTTCTAAACCGTAGCGTGCCATGGCCCATCATGATGGGTTTCCGATCCATGGGAATTCTTGTCACTACGGACGGGGTCAGCTGCGTAATCGCTTTAAAAGATGTCTCAGTTCAGGTTGCACGTACATCCCCATGTTGTAATTTACAAGGGACCGGTACATCCGCGTCGCGAAGATTTCCCTGTCGCCGAAGGTCGGTACACACACCACACAGATGCTTTACGTTTCAGGGCAGCACTCACATAGTGTAAACTTGTCAAACGGAGATCAACGGCCGGATCTGTAAGTAGCTCTCGAATGCAGGGAACAGACAGAAACTTACACGCAAGATTTTGGAACATCTGAAAAGGACGCCGTGAGCACTCTGAGACATCGTGTGTATTCGGCCCACGCACCATATTCCATGGATCTGAACATGGGCAGCTGGGCGTTCAGTTACAGCCAAGTTCACTAACAAAATTTCTCACCATTCAGATTCAGATTAATGAAAATCTGGTTGGGGATATGTGAGATACAGGTCTTGCTTCCCGTGCAAAAAGATTTACCACAGCGGGAAGTTCCCCTATGGTCACTGCAACAAGCCATATCAAACCCTAGTTCTACGTTTCAACATAGGACAGCAAAAAGACAGGACACGCGCTCAACGTACCTGCACGTACAGATGTCTGAATATGCCGTATTTGGTATTCCGGGAGCGCAACAGGCCAACCAGCATTATGATCAGCTGTGCGATATCAGTCGCCACGGTCACAGCGACGTTGTCCCGGGCATGAAACGTATCTTCGAGAAGACATTTATCCACAATCGGTAACCACGGGGAGCGGTCCTCAAGGCGGACCTTCGTTGACGAATTAGAAAGATGGCGGACTTCAGTCACTCGGTATTAAAATTCTCCATCAGATTCTCACCACTACGACACCTATTGATTCATCAGCCACACGCATGAGCAAGAACGAGCTAGTCGCAATCACGAACCGAATAGCAGGAACCCCACATTGGTCAGCCATATCCCAATTGTCAGCCCCATTACCAAGTAGTTGCGTCCCCATATGGCAACCCTGATGATCACCGCAGTCAAGATCCAGAGGGTGACGGTAAAGTAGAAGCTCACACTCTCAGAGAAATGAGTGCCGATGCACAGGTAACAGACGTGAAGGCCATGATCTGAGAATAATTTGAGCATCCGTGAATGCAGATGCTCTTGACAACGTACGAGAGACCAGAGAACCCATTGCTAAATTAGATTAGAGGGGATAGTGGGCGCCGTTAGGGCATGCATCTCACCTGGCAGTTTATCTCGTGCGTGACATTGAAGCCCACGATGTTGCAGATTGTAGTACCCAATGCTCCAAGGCGACTGAGCGAGTATAGCTAGACAACCGTGCCAGTGGTATTACGGCGATATCCAGGTGCCGCACGGAAACCTTGGGCGTACCAATAGTGTCCATCGAAATTTTCGCCTACCAGTTATGTAGTCCCACTCGAAGTACAACGTCGTGAAGAAGTCCCAGCTAAACGGTTTCGATTCTCAGCTACTAGTAGTGAGGGGGGACAACGGTCGTTGCGCACAGGAAAACGCCAACCAGGCAATGCATCACATTCACGAAAGCAGCTTCGTTTCCCATCAGGATTAGAGCGCACACAATTGCAGTTTCTAGCGACTCACTGTAGTCGGCTCTGATTACATCAAAATCATGGAAATTGACCATATTGAATCCAACCACCACTGTCGCACTGGGAGAGGCAAGCTACTATCTGGCAGACGCAAAGAAGTTGAGGGAGTGTCTATGCATTCCGGCATCTGTCCACGGCTTTTGAGGCGTTTGGAGTCGAGAGGGAGCAGTCTAGGTATGGCTTGGGAGAAAGAAACCCGAAACCACGGGAGAAGCTGCGGAAGCTGCTAACTTAGGCACGACCTATCCAAGTAGCGACAGAACTCAAAACCCAAAACGGGGCCACAATCACGGTATCGTTTCATAACATAACGTACGGGCGTCACCCGCGCTTTGAGCACATGCTACGGGTTTACGGAAACACTTCTCCGTCAACTACTGTAAGTTACTTGCATCCGCCCAACGAGGAATTTTCGGACTGACTTCGATCAGACAATCAATTAATCAAATTTGGAGTGTGTCCACCGTAACCACGGGTGAAAGTTCTGAGGTTTTGCATACGGTCCCGTCCAGTTACCAATATGTAAGAGGATCTACCGAAGTCGTCATTTGTCACCGCGGATTTACTGTGCAGTGATTGATCATGATGGGCGTGGACTGGCAGCGGACTACAATAACTTTGGACAAAGCGGAGATTATCATCTCAGAAGCTACGACACCGGCCGGGGTCATCGATGGCTTCCATCATCGATTTGTTCACTTCGCATGTCATGGTACAATTGACGCGGAAAACCACTCGAGACCGGATTCGAACTTCACGGAGGTGAGCGCCTGTCCCTACTCGAGCGCTCGCATCCGAGTCTCCCCACTGCTGAATCTGCGTTTCTCTCTGCTTGTCACACAGCTGAGGTGACCGAAGAAATGCGTCTTCGGTGAGGTACTGCATCTTGCAGCATTTTTACCAGGCGTTGTTCTCTACTTCTAGACGAGAACAGGGGATACCGTATCACGAAAGATCTGCGGAAGCCCTCCGGTTCGCGGTGAAGAAGCTGCGAAGGAAGAGACAGATCACCATGGAGAGATGGGTGAATTTCGTTCATTATGGTGCATGACCGGGGGGGGGGGGGGGGGGGGGGCATCTGTGAGTATTCGGGTGTTTGAACATAGCTTCCGTGCGTGAAAGGTTCAAACTTGATAGGTGTCGCGCGGTGTGGGTCACGCTGTCGTTCCACAACGAGGCGACTAGACGTGACACGTTGAGTACAACGTGGTTGTTCGTAAATGGGTCACTGTAGCAATTGAGCGTCGTTGTCCACCATACGGTTGATATGTGAAGCACGTCTCATATGTTTATTTAAGAAAATGGGGGGGGGGCTGATCCTGTAAGAGCGCGGGTGTGAGCGCAGAAAGTAAGAGGTAATGGAGATAGAGGGTACTGCGTCTACGAGCAAGGTTAAGTCGACAACCTAAGGAAATTCTCAACCTATCCACTCTCTGGCTCTGGCGTGAGGCTGAGGCTCGACAGCGCGCTCAGGCAGGGTGACGCAGGTTCCGCTTTTGGGAGAGCAAGCGCAACGGTCTCCTCGATGGCGATCTCGATTTTGGGGCCAGGCTGTGGTTTTACCGCGGTAGATTTCCGAACCTTTGATTTCGCGACCGTCTGAGCACTTGGGCAGAGATTCTGCGTGCTCAGCGTACACATATTGCACTTGGGGCCGATGGGAAGACAGACGACCTATTCGCTTCGTCAGCGGCGGCGGAGCGCAGACCTGGACGACAGACCTGGCCAAAGCCGACAAGGAGATGGTTTATCTCTTTGTGGAATTCGGTGGGCAGCCACGACTGCAAGTTGAGTCTACATCCAACGCGCGAAAAGAAAAGAAATAGAATACCGTCAGCGAGAGCCAGGACCGTCGGGAGTATCTCCTCACCTGGTCTCTTCCGGATTCTTCGTAGGCGGCTTATGCCATTTGAGCCTGTTGGTGATGCGGTGCACGTGGATGTCTACGCCGATGCTCACGTTTCTAACCTCGCCCAATTATTTAGTCCGGCACGACGCGACGGAAAAAGAAGATATGATGACGCACATATCCCAGGCGGCGTGTAAGCAAAGAAAAGCCATTTTGGGGCCAACGCCAGGCAACGAGCACAACTCATCGACGGTCTTCGGGACGTCCGAGTCAAACTCATCTCGCAGGCGCTGTGCCGCCTGCTTTATGTACCTAATCGAACCCTCATACGAAAAACTGTTTGGTTGGGAGGGCAAAAGGGGGGAGGGGGACTGACTGTGTCTTCCGGCGCCAGAAGCCCACCTTGCTGATGCAGTCGGCGATGACGTGCTCCTCGGCAGCGAGCAGCGCGTCGAGGCTGAGCGTGCCGCCGAGCGCAGCGCGCAGCTTGTCGACCGCTGCATCTGTCACCTCGTCCTTTGTCTGCGAGGAGAGCATGAGCGAGATGAGCGTCGCGAAGCGCTTGTTCTGGCCCAACGTCAGTATCTATTGAAAAAGCCCGGGAAGAGGTCGGCGCACCCGTGGGTCCGTCTCCTTCCACTTGGCAGTGTCGCAGCCCATCGTGTCGACAGGCGCAGGGAGGCGCGCGCGCATCTCCCGGATCGCGTCATACGTCTCGCGCCAGTGCGCGGGCGCTGGGTGCGGGGTGTCCAGGGCCCGCTTGATCTCCTTCGCCTTGGCCTTCCGCGGCGACGTGGCAGCTTCGCCCCTCTTCTTGCTCCTGCTGCCGCCGCCGAGGGCCTCGTCGTTGTCGTCATTCCCGGTCGAGAGGAGAACCTCGGCTTTGGCTTGGGCCTCGGCCTTGATGCGCTTCGAATGGCGTTCCGACACGGAAAGGTCCAAGGGCTCGTCGTCAGGATCCTCGAGCTTGAACAGAGTAACCGATTGGTCAGCCGAGCTTTGCTGCGCGATGAGACGCGTCGGTCGCGTGACTCGCGTCGACGAGCCACTGCGTCTCTTCATGGTGAAGTATGGCTCGCGACTAGCAAGCAAGGCGCGTGGTGAAAGCTCCCAGCGTGGGAGATGAGATGCCTGCCTCATGCCTGCCCGAGAGGATCGAGGTATTACATAAGCCATCGGCACTTCCTGGTTCCGCATTGGTGAGTTGGCGAGATCTCTCTCATCAACCACGGGGATTTCGTACCAACTATCAAAGGTCTCCGGTTTCCAGGATATGCTCTCGGCTATCTTCCTTTGGGTACAAAAGAGACATTCTCATCTGACTTACTGTCAGTCACAGTCTATTGTAATCGCATGAAAGAGCGCGCGCTCAATGCACATAGTACAGTACATGACTAGACAAAAAAAACGGAACATTACTACAAATATCTCCAGTCCGTGCTATTATCATATAGGTCCAAACCCACATGCGCGATCACAACAATGCGAGAGCCGCAGATGACAGAACACTGGCAAGTAACGCCAATGGCGCAGCTACCGGCAGCGCGAGCGCGTTGCTTGTGCCCGGCGTGGGTAAAAAGTGCTTCGAGTCCTCTGCTTGCTCGGCGGCCGTTTCCTACACAAGTTACGACGCACGGGTCATCTATACGGTTCATGGGTAGGGGGAAGTGACGTCGAGATTTACCTTGAATGCGAGGATGCCGACCAAAACGCCCAAGATGAAGAAACAGAAGGCGATGAGGAGCCAGATGACGCCCCACACTTTGGGCCGGGTGATAAAACGTTTTAGCATCGCAAAAAAAGAAGCATGCGGAAAAAAGGGATTACCTTGGGAAGGAAAACACCCGCAGATCTTTGCGAACGCAGACGCGTCGGACGAGTTCACTTTGCGCGCGATGGTGTCATCTACACAGAGAAACACAATTAGCCGCTGACCCATTCCCTCCAAGATATTCGAACACCTACCAATGACATCCCAAAGGACGTACATGCACGACATAACGCCGATGAACAGAACCTACCACGCGCGATGAGCGGCAGGAACAGTGTACGCGGCAAAGAAACTCACGAGGTAGCGCAGTGCCACACCGCCCTTGATGAACCAAAACAGGATGATCAAGCCAGACATGCCCAATAACAGCACCCACGTCCTGATCGCCAAAATCAGCCCGCCGACGCTACCCAAGAGGGAACGAACAAACTCACAGGAGATTGCGGCGGGCCCACCAGAGCGTAAAGAGGAAAAAGACGGCGAGGACTAGGGTGGCAACCTTGCTGGCATCGGTGTCGAACCCGCACGCGATGAGCGCCGCGCCGATCAGGCCCGAGCCGAGGTAGCCAGCGGGGAGCGTAAGCCAGGGGATCCCGCCAGACATGGTCGTCGCGCCGCCCTCGTCCGCTATCCGTACGGGTCAGTTGGTATCGTTTACTACTTGACTAGGGAGAAGGGACGTACGGTCAAGCTCGATCGAGTGGATGTGTGCGCACGTGAGCACGCCCATGAATGCATGGCTCATCTGTATCCGCCCCAAAAAGTCAGTCCGCAAGTCCACGACTCAAGGAAAACCCAACAATGGGTATAGCACCTCATGGAACCCGACCGTGAGCAACCTGCATAGGTAAAAGTAACGGTTGCTCAATTTTCTTTCAAGAAGAAGAGGGGAGAACGCACTTGAACGGGTAAACTAATTGATCATCGAAAACCCCAGTCAGTGAGCGAAAAGACAAGGAAACCCACAAAAGAGGGGGAGCGAGACCCACTGATCAAGTTCAGATATGGAACATGCCTATCGAAACGTCGATGCGTACGTGCGTGTCGGCGCCAGTATCAGCACTTTTCTGAAGGAGAGAAGGGGGTAGGGACGCACCATAGGATACCGATGATGATGATATAGCAGCCCGCGATGATGAGCGTCGTGCGCTGCGTCGCATTGGGGGTTAAATCCGAGCTACGTGCGACTAGTTCGTGAGTGGTATCGTAGTCGTGAGGGTATAACAAAGGCATCTGTGTAATCGGGGGGTGGGGTGGAATACTGAAGGAAACGACAAGGGTATTGGGGATATTATATTATACCCGCGGACGACCCAGGAATCGGCACGTGCAGAAAGCACAGCAAAGTGCAGTCCGCAGCAGGTTTACTGCATCCCTGTCCTGTAAACCCGAACATCGGGCAGGACCCCAGTCACTATCACACCCCAATTTAGGAAGGTCCGCTCAGATTGCATTTCGTAAGGCTAAGCACGCAGTGGTGTATGCATGGTATAGTAACTGAGATATACAGTCAATTATACAGGTTAGAACGATAGGGATTCCGCCACCGGGGTACCAAAAGTTCGACACACAATCGATGACGTCATGTAGCCGGAAGTCCCCGTGCGTCGAGACACCTACAGCAGACAGAGCAGCAGACGCTACAATTCTATCATTACTTTCAACTGTCCCTCTTCCAATAGTATCTATGTCCTAGGGCACCAAACTTATGCTCCCTAGATTCACTGGCACGCTGGGCAGGGCCACATTGTCCTCCACTACCACCACCACGTCCCTTCCTTCCCTCCAGAGCACATTCTGCACACACGTCTGTGCCCTCGCCTCGGACACGCCCAGGACCACTTTCAGAATGATGCGCTTGCGGACCCTTCCACCGGTGCACACAGGTTCGTTGATATTCTCATACACGCGACTGATAACTTGAAAGCGTCGCGGTAGCAATCAATGGAGCCACTCTAAGTGGCGCTTCATCTGTGGCCACATGTGCGTGATGTTTAGCTTGTAGAACAGTAGCCCCCTCCTTGGCCCCCTCGCAAGTTCCTCCACCATGTGATCGATGGCGAACCTGCAGCAGATGTACGTCTACGATGGTGTTTGTAAGCTGGGTCAAAATGGAAGAACACTACAGACGGTGTGGCCCGTGTTTGAAATGACAGTTCTGTAGTAGTATGGACCACCTACTAACAATCAAGGACTGCTTAACTTCTTCATGTAAGTAACCCGGACGCGACGCAAAGGATATACCTGTACCGTCATGAAGATGACACGTCGAAAGGCAGATAGATGCTTGAGCGGATCTACACTACCGGACCCGGAGACAACCGCACCACCGAGTAGCATGTGCAACACTTTGCCAGACCCGGCCATCAAATGAGTGGCCTGACAGGGGTCACGCAAAATACAGGTGGGTCAACTGTACGATCAAAACTCCCAGAGATATCAGTTTCAGACAGCGACCGAATCTAGAACAAGTAAAGTACAGCCCCCTAAGTAGATTGAGGAAGTAATTATTCTCAAAAGAGGAAGAGGTGAGCTTCAATGTGCAGACCAGGTGGAACAGGGGACATATCGTGATGGCGGAAGTAGGGCGGACAATGACACCACCCGTAATGATAATACAATACATGGCCTCGTATGTGGGCAGGACATGGACTGAGCATCGGTCCTACTGTTGGTGTTCTTCACTCGGGAGACACAGTACAAACCAAACATCCCCAACAGTTTGCCTAGATAAGAAAGCACGAGTAGGAATAATAGAGACGCCAAGAGACGCCTTTTTTGTTGACTCAAACTCGCTCAAACTCGCGAGGTCGCACCGGTGTGAAGAACTCTCGAGTTAGAGTTGGAGTCGAGTTTCCAACTCGAATCGGACCACATCCGCCCTTCATACTCTTGAGCTTGAGTAACTTGAGTTTCGGAAGTCAGATACAGCAATCTGTACAGTTATGGAGGCGAGGATGGTGACTGGAATTGTGTAATGCGTGAGAGTGCGACTCGGAATGGATGAGGATAGAGCCTGAGCCTGAGCTCTAGTATCCCCGCAATATTATTGTGCGGTAATGTAACGATTATCTGATAATGGGGCTACGGATTGTACTTTCCGGGCCGTATCCCAACAATCTGACAGCTGCTGTATCATGCATTGACACCACGAAAACCAGGTAGCGCGCGCTCGTTCACTTTCTTTGGTCATCCGAGCGACTCCATCCATCAAAACTGGAGCCGGTCCGGTTCCGGTCCCTGACAGTTTTTGACGACAGGGTGACTCGATGCAGACCTGTGAAAAGCCCGATTATGACCCTGCGCTGTGTACAGTACTCACAATTAATCAAGAGCTGTGTCCTCCCTGCGCTTGCAGGTAGGAGCTGAATCGGTCCAGCCAGTTCCTTCAAGTTGGCCTACGCTCCTACACCGTGACACGCGTCGTGCAAGGGAATAACTTAAAAACCATATTTTTGAGCTATGTCAGGCTGTCCGTCCGAGTCCAGATCTGATACAATTTTTCTCCAGAAAGATCTGGTTACTGAGCTATCTGGATTGATCCTTCTTTTTTGGATCCATTTATATCCCGGCTGGTAGGCGGATGCAGCGTGAACAAGCTACACTAAGAAGGGGATTTGTAACACTTAGGCGCTCTCCGGTGAATTGATGACTTTGAATGTACTCTCCTGACGGAATCATTCGTCATCGACTCATCGCCTTCCTATTCGTCCCGGCTCGATGACAGAGGCCTTTATCAACTGCACTGAGAGCTTGGCACTTCCCATTGTCCTCCTTTCTCCTATTTCTTTTCTCTCGGTTCTTCTTCTCTGTCTTGACTCTTATCTTTTCTGCCATGCCCGCATTATTCCTTGTGGACAACACCCTTGGGGCGTTTGCTCATCGGCACCGTCCTCTCGTCTATGTGCGTCTCACTGTCCGTAATACACTACGCAGGACCTGATCGCACCCGATCGATCATCTAGTGTCTATGGTGTTACCTGGTTGCAAGTCTATTCCTACTATAGTGATCACTCCTCGGAGGATCGGTGGCCTCTGAAGTCCTTTGTGAGGCCCCCCACGTGCTAGGTCACATACTCGGAATCTTAATGAAGCTTGACAGGTCGCTTTTTTGATGTATACCTTTTCGAAAGCTTCGCTATCAGAATACCATGATGATGACATCATCTTCGACTAGGCTCGTCGACACGGTCGGCCAAGTATTCTGTATTTATACGACTTATCAATTCAGCATCACAAATTTTGGGGATTATCGATATCTCTTAACCGACGTATGGTAAGTCGCTCGAAATATACTGTCACGGCGCTGGTTGAGATTTGTATGGGGCTTCTAGGAGTCACTCTGTACGTCTACCGTAGCATTGAACTCGTCCTAAGACTTACAAATCTTTTAAGGCGATGTCTTTATCTGCCCGTGCGCAAGTCCGCTATGACCAACTTTGTTCGCAATTCTTATACATGCTATGTAAACAGTTGTTTTGTCAGTTTCTGTACAGCAGTACGTTTTCATGGAGAGTTCATGAAGCGACCTCTTACTGAAAGGACGTAGCTTCTACGCGTATAGGATCTATCGTCGTGAGTTTACTGGTGTTTTTCTTTTGTGAGACTTACTTTATTCCAGTGAGCGGGGGTTCTCCATACCTGCCAGCAGCGATTGTACGTTCATGCAATTTATTCGGGGCTGGTACACACTCACGTGAGCAGTCGGTGACCTCACTGACAGAATTTAGTGAGTTCCTCCCCAGCAGCATTCCTCCCGACTTTCAGCTTATTTTCAACCGACACTTGTAAGGTATTGGGATCGGTATGTTTCTTCCTTGTGTTCCTTTATTTGCGGATCGCTAAGGCAAATATCATCGTCTTCAGTGTACAGTGCAAAAATGTCAGCCGTCGTTGCACTATTCTTTTCCTTGTCCTTTCTTTACTGGTTCTACCCACATATAGCCTGATGCACATACACGATCCATACTCGGGGAGCTTTAAGGCATGTTTACTCCTCGTCTGATGTCCTGTGGGCTGCGGTTTTTAATCACCGTGCCAGGGGTTTTTCATTGCTACATTAACTCCCAAGGTCCTCTGCGACATCTTCGTTACTTCTGGGGATGGTTTATTACCTCTTGAGTAGCCGCACTCAAGTCCGGAGGTACGTTTGTGTCCATACATTGAAAGAACACCAATACCTTGTTTATACCGACTCTCTGTCTCTAGAACAAACAACGTGTTGAACCTTCTCGCGATTTTATTCTATCAATTGCGGCGTACTTCACTTGTGAGCCAGTGCGCCAATCGGTGTCAACTTTTTTTCTAACAATCGTGCTATCCTGCAGGGTGTCTGCTATCGTTTGCCTCACCTTGGTACTGTTCAATGTCACCCCCTGTGCCCTCTCGTCAAATACTGACTCCTTGAACGAAGTTCGCCAAGTATCCAGATACGCTCATATACGCCCCGTTCCTCTTCATCACGTTTCGGCTCTCTCTCTGCGCGTTCATAGCCATGTGCGTCTGCTTTTAAAAAAATTATTTTGAGATCTTCCTGATTCCATCCCAGCCTGAACTCACGAGATTACCTCCGCGAGCCCCTCGACGGACCGGGAGGTGTTGTTACCACATTCACCCAACCCGAGTTCCGCACGGGCACCACAGTCCCGTGTGGGCGCGCAGGTACAATGAAACCAAGCACCATCACGGGCTGTTACTCCGACACGTCCTCGTAGCGGGCGCTCCGAAGGCGCAATAGATATAGTACTCATGGACTTGGAGAAAACTTCCAAATTGTCGACTGTAAAGGCACATCCATCAGGAGAGAGCAGTCCATAGGACGTCGGTGCGTAGATCTTCCCATCCCCTCAGGCTCAACATCGAGGCCCGTCCGTGATTGCGGATATCGCATGACTTGGCACGCCAATGACCGGTCAGCGTCTGTGTACGAGGGCTTAACCGGTGATACACGTCCAATATACACGATCTTTCATTGAGGGGGGCACCGCAGACTTTGAAAGGGTCATCGGACGGATGGATGGACGGGAGTGTGGGTGTATCGCACCTGGCGAACTTCAGCTCGAGATCCACATTGCACGCCCGGGTCCTCCTCCCCACCCCGCGCATGTTCCCAAAAAGTTAATGGCGTAAAGAATCACATAGCTACCAGTGAAGCACACGGAGGTATAGGGTCAGAGGCGTGTTGGGTGTTCTTACCATCTCGAGATCGTTCGGCGCCGTTAGGCGTGCGACCTCATCAAGCGACGCATCCCGCGCCTTGGTGATCTCCATCAGCCTGAGTGCAGAGACTGGCCTGCCCAGTCGAGGGACTCCAGGATCTAGGTCTGTCGTCCTCCAAGTGGACGCGCTCAGAACGCCCGAGTGTCTACATTAGACGAGTTTTTCGATACCCCAACATAAGTTAGAAAGAAGACTTTGCACGTTCCTGAGAAATGAAATTACTGTACAGACAAATATCCGACCAGATCTTTTATTACGTCAGTGATACTACAGTAACATGATTTAGAATGAACGAAATGAACCTCGAGTCAATGGGGTGGCAGGAACGGGGTGTCAATAGTATAGGAGAGGCTAATCGATGACGTCATCAGCCGGAAGTCCGGCCGTGACCGCACATACACACCCACCATCAGATTATTGCTCTGATGAGACACCTTCCGCACACCGTGTCCACAGTAGCAGGCACTACAATTTCACACAACAGACCATCCCGGCTGACACCATTGATACTTCCACGCCGCCAATGGTCCTCACTTCCAAGTTCCAACCATCCAATGAGTAGTCTGACAGGCATCACGCAATACAGTGGCAGGCCAACTGTATGATCAAAACTCCCAGTGATATTAGTTTCAGACAGCCATCAGCCATCGAATCTAGAAAGTAAAGAACAGGTCCCTAAGTGGACTGAGGAGGTAATTATTCTCGAAAGAGGTGAGCTTTGATGTACAAACCTGGTGAAACAGGGGACAAGTCGTGATGGCGGAAGTTACTAAGGTGGACAATGACATCACCCGTAAAGATACATATAACATGGCATCGTATATGGACGGAGCATGGACTAGGCATCGGTTCTACTGTTGGTGTTTCTCACTTGAGGGACACAGTACATCAGACCAACCATCAGCCATCAAGCCAACAAATTGCCTAGATGCGAAGCGGCCTGTTGCACCAGGAAAATCGGACCACATCAACTCGCGGCAACACTATACTTACCTATGAACAGCTTGTGTTTCTGAAGTCAGGTACGGCAATCTGACAGCTACTGTAGTCCTACATCATGCGTTGACGCCACGAAAGCTCCAGGTAGCACGCTTCCTTCGATCATCCGAGCGACTCGGAGTCGGCGAGTAAAGCCCGATCACGAACCCTGTGATGTGTACTCACAATTAATCAAGAGCTGTGTCCTCCCTGCGCTGGCGAGTAGGATCTGAAGCGGCCCAGCCAGCTCCATATTGCCCTCAGGGTCCCCACAGGCTACAGCCCCCCACCAAATATATTTAAGGCTTTATACTCTCTGATCCCGCGAGCCGCCTCCCTCACGAAACACCAGATCATGCCGTCCGTTCTTCCGCCTATCCCACCAAATATCGCGGAAATGTGAGTACCGTCGACGTCTGAGTCGACTCGGATCCATCTAACCTTTCTTTCTCTTTGGAACTGCGCCTCTTGTATGTACACTGCCAACATGCAACGGATTTGTTTATCATTACGGCGGGGCACTCACGTCTTCCTTGCGTCGTTCGTAGCTCCTCGGGATTATCTGGAAATGGTGTCTTTATGGCATTCTGTTAGTCCAGTTCTGTGAGTGGCCTTCCTCGTAATCCTGGGCGATACACTGATTGAATGGTCAAGACGTGTACAGCTATAACTTCCCGACGGACAAGAGGCTCCTCAAGCTGCTAGGCAGGAGAATTCCTCTCGTTCCACCATCTTACCCCTTACTTGCGAGCGTTATATAGTACTGGGGGTATTTTTAATGGAGACGTTGCAGACGGCACTTAGCTGCGCAGACCTATACTATTGGTTCGCCTCTGGTTTTGGCAATATGAATCGCCTCGCTTCACCGTATGCCTCCTCTTTCGACGTGCCGATAATTGGATCCGTGGTTGCCTTGGCCATTCAGTTTTTCTTCGTGTATCGTATCTGGTTGCTTGGCAACAAGGGATATTGGTATTGGTGGCTATCCGGAGTCATCTGTGTGGTGGGCCCCACTGTTGTAGGCTCCGCTTCTCAGAAGTCCTTACGGTAACACCTTCGCAGATTTCCACCGTCGACACAACGGCGGCCTTTGCGGGGGGTATCTATGTGAGCCTTCCTTCGTTTCATGCAAATTCGAGCGTAGCTCAGGAGTAAGCAGACGCATATACGGGGGCACTTTGCCAGTGGTCGGTGGCTCAAGATTCTGGTGATGGTAAGACCATTGAGGTTGCGGGCTATGCCATAGCTAGCTCTGGCTAACCGTTATGCACTTACACCAGACGTGGCTCATTGGAAACGCCGTGTCCGACACGCTAATTGCCTGCACCAATGCTTTATCACGTAAGTCCGTTTTCTGTCATTCCGTGAAGGACCGCCCAGAGCTCGGTGATGGCACCACTTCGTAGCTGGCCAGGCAACTCCAAGAGAAGGGACGGCCATTTTAGCGGCCATGCTCTGATAAGCATCGTGAGGTTGACCGTCGAGTTCCAATATTTGACCAGTACGTGCATTGTCGGAATCTGGTACGGCCAACTCCTCTCCACGCGGGCACTGCAGCAACTGTGAGTATCGTAGCCGCAGTCATGGTCGTCTGGCATACCGTACGTGATCCCTTGTGGTATCTGTCTCCGCTATGTGCTGATGCATCGACACGTTCACTCGGGTGTAGGACAAAAAACTGGTACACGTGCCCGTAAGTACTAGCGACTTACCCACACCCGTTTCAATCATTTCAAACTTGTTATCTGAATACGCCGCTCGCCCAGCACTGCCATTATCGGAAAATTGTAAGATGGCCAGTCCCGTTGAGGGCGAATCCAATTTCATGTTTTGACAGATACTCCAACACCCTCCTCGTCTCGCTCAACAACCGCATCTCGATCCGCGATACGATGACATCGCGAGGGCCCATCAGATCGCTAGGGGGGCCCTTCCCTCGTAGCGGGCACTCCGAAGGCGCACCGGATATAGTGCTCGTGGACTTGGAGAAAACTTCCGAATCGTCGTCGACTGCAAAGGCACCCGTTAGGGGAGAGAAGCCCATAGGTCGTCAGTGCGTTTGACGAAGGCTAAACCCGCGATACACATCCAAAATACACGATCTTTTATTGAAGGGCACCGCAGACTTTGACAGGATTTTAATTTATAACAGTCATTACACTATCTCAACAATGTAGACCATTGTTCGAATCATGTACACCACCAATAGGGGCGTTCTATTGCCTTGATAAGATCCGTGCGCCACTCGGGGACAATACTGAGCATGCAGCAGTCTACGCACGCAGACGTCGTTCGTTCGGGAGTGTGTGTGTCTATCACACCTGGCGAACTTCAGCTCGAGATCCACATTCATCTGCAAACTGGTACCTGTCAAAGCTGTCAGGGACCGGTCCAGACCGGTCCTCGACAGCTTTTGACACCCTCCACTTTTACAGATGTTGCACGCCCGGGCCTCCTCCCCACCTCGCGCAGAGCTACACGGACGCGCGATGTACGGGGTCGGTCGATGTACTAGCACAAAGGGTGCAAAGAATGTGGGGAAAGACGGGATTATGGGATGAGAGAAAATGTCGGGCATTCTCACAATCTCGAGGTCGTCCGGTGCCGGCGTTAGACGTTACGTGCTCGTCGAGCGACGCATCCCGCGCCTTGGTGATCTCTATCAGCCTGAGTGCCAAGAATGGCCCGCCCAGTCGAGGGACTTCAGGATCTAGGTCTGTCGTCCTCCAAGCAGACGCGCTCAGAAACGCCGGGGTGTCTATGTTAGACGAGTTTTCGATACCCCAAAGTAGAAAGAAGACTTTGCACGTTCCTGATAAAAATTAAATTAAATGAAATTACAGACAAATGTCCGATCAGATCGTTTATTACGTCAGTGGTATCCTATTACGAACAAACACCGGTAAATTAACATCTCGACATTCGCAGCACACGGCTTGGTTCCGCACCACACACTTGGACTTGGTGCCACTTTTGGAGAGAATGACCCATCGAAAAGACGGCTGTAAGGAGTAACTTACTACATATTGATCCAGACCATCCGATGATGGCTGGGGTGCGGTCCGATGTTCGAATCCAGGACATTAGATCATGAAAGGGAAAAAATAGGCATTGCGAGGGGATATAATAACATAGCAACTAGTCGACGCGAGTGTGTATGCATGTACACTAGAGTGGGAATGGAACACATGGTAATAATCGTTATGACAGACCGGCGCACAAAACAAGGCAATAGACAAACCAACACACGCGGCACGGTCAACGGCTGTACAAAATGAGAGAAAGATGGAGTGGTAGGCAAATCACAAGTCGTCGTCGTCGTCGACATCTTCGCCGCGCTTCTTCCTCGCCAGACGCTCCTTCTTGAGTTTCCGTGCCTCGTTCGATGTGACCTTCTTCGTCTTCTTCGTGTCCACCTTGTTCCCCATAGCGTCATACTGATCCTCCTCGGGTCCATCCTTCTTGTCAATCCGCGCTCCCGAGCCCTGACCCTCAACCCAGTTGTGACCAGATGCCTCGAGACGACCGTCCCGCATCGCCCAGACCTCCTGGCAGAGGGACTCGGAAAAGTCGCGGTTGTGGGTGATCACGAGAACACCACCCTCGAACACCTTGAGAGCTGCGATAAGCGCGGCAAGCGACTCACGGTCGAGGTAGTCTGCGGGTCACAAGCTTGTCAGCCAACGCCGACTACGACAAAGAATGAGAAACGTACTCGTCGGCTCGTCCAAGCAGATGATGTGAGGCCGGCGCCATGTTGCGGCGCCAAGCACAATCTTCACCTTCTGACCACCAGAGAGACCGCGCATACTGTTGTGCGACACAAACTCCGGCTCAAGGCCAAAGTCGGCGAAATGCTTCTCGATCTCCCGACGCACAAGTGGGCGAAGCAGACCCAGTCGCTGCGCCTCACGGGTATCCACCTCGAGTACCTTCTTCTCAAATCCACGCTTGACCAGGTCGTCACGCGGCACCAGATGTTCTCCGACGAGCTGAGGCCCTTGAACGACACCTCGTACTCGTACGATTGCTTTAGCTTCTTGCGCGACACGATCTCATCGATGAATCGTTTCTGGCCTTCCACAACGACGAGCGCGCCGTCCTTCATCTTCTTCTCTTCCTCAGCAGAGATCTGGCGGCTAGCCTTGCCCATCTCCTCCAAGTCCTCACCAGTCTGATAACGCCAGAGCATGTATTCGAGTGGTGTTTTGTCGAGGTGGTGGTCGATGTGGTGGAACGCGTGCTGTGCGACGTAGCCGATGACCAAGTTGGGGTGCTTCCACACCTCACCGCCCTTGTTTGCCTCCATCTCGCCGGTGAGCAACTTGACGAGAGTAGACTTGCCGGATCCGTTCGGACCGAGGACAGCGACGCGAGATGACAGGGAGACTTGGAGAGTAATGTCGTACAACTGTTGCTTGGGCTGGCTCGGGTACTGGAAACCAACCTTGCGCATCTTAAGCAAGGACTTCTCCTTGGTCTTGACACCATCAAGCAGCGGCGGGTCGGGGAGCTTGAACGTGTAGTCCTCAGCCGCCTCAAGCGTGTAGTACGACTTGGCCTCAGGAACAGCCTTGACGAATGCCTCAAGGTTACCACGGTAACGGCGAAGTTTGAAGCGGTTGAGATGGAGGACATCGGTGATCGTGTTGTTAAGGAAACCGGAGTCGTGAGAGACGATGATCGACGTGCAGTGGGTGAGACTGGTAAGGTAGCCTTCGAGCCAAGCGACGTTGACGACGTCCAAGTGGTTAGTCGGCTCATCGAGCAAGAGAATGTCGGCCTTGAACAACATCGCACGGGCAAGCGCGAGCTTCATCTTCCAACCACCAGAGAGCGAACCGATGGCAGACTTTTGGCGCTCCCCGTCGAAGCCGACAGATGCGAGAGCCTCAATGACCTCTTCCTTGTTGGCGAGAATACGCTTATCGGACAGGATGAACTCAAGCACAGAAGTGTCTTCCTCGGAGCCGTCGATGTCGTGCTCGACGTAGAATGTGCGAACCTCATCGGGAGAAGGGAAACCCTCAACTTGGCCGTTGGTAATGGCGCGCATGAGGGTCGACTTTCCGGTACCGTTCTTACCACACAGACCATAGCGGTGACCACGCTTAAGACGGAGAGTGGCAGTGTTGAGCAGGATCTTGGCACCATAGGCGAGAGAGAACTGGCAGTTGCACAGGTCCTCACCCTCTTCTTCATCCTCAAGGGCCTCTTCGTCACCAGAGTCCTCAGAAGCGGAGCGCACGACCCAGTCACGAGCAATCGTAATAGGATCAGGGGTCTGGGCGAGGAAACCGAGATAAGGAGCGAGTGTATCCCACTCGGGGACATCAAAGTTCTTGGCATTAACGAGGTTGGCCGCGAGACGGGCGACGTGAATGGCAGAAGTGTCCGCGACAGAAGGAACCGGGTTGGCGCCAGCCTTTTTGTAGATCGAGATAAGGAGGTGACCGAGTTGACCAGCCTCGGCCGACTTGAGCGGGGGGAGATCCGAGCCATCACCAGTGGGGACCTCTCCGACTTGACGAAGGGTGGCGATCGCACGGCCGACAACGCCGCGCGCCTCGGGGTCGCCAATGGTGTCCTCAACCTTAATGAGACCAGGAAGGAGCTTGGGCAAGAACGGGCGGACAGTCACAGGCGAGTCAACGAGCTTGGCCATGTTATCAACGATGCTGTAGACGACGAAAGGTCAGTGAGGGATAGTGAATAACATATAGCATACACTTACACAGCGACCTTGCGCTTAGTGGCAGTCAACTTTTCAGAAATTCCACGAGATAGAAGGGGGACCATTAGGGAGAGCGTAGCCGAGTCCACTTCCGAAACGAATGTCGTAGCCGAAAGAAGCTGGATAGTGTTGGGGACTTCCTCGACCGGATTAATCAAAGATTTAATAAGGGCGGGAATGAAACGTTCAATGTCCTTGTTGGAAACGAGGGCGGTGGCCTTCGTGAGCGACTCGCGGGCCTGCTTCTTGACGTCAGCCTTTGTGTCCCAGATCGCCTCCGCGAGGATGGGGACGATGTCGGGCATGAGCTTGGCGGTCTGCAGGGGCGCGCTGACGATGAGCTGGTCGAGGACGGTGAGCGAGCCCGTCTTGACCTGCCACTTGCCGGCGGACTTGATCTCGTGCAGCAGCGCGGGGAGAACTAGGGCCGTGCCCCAAGGGTTGGCGTTCTGCACGAACGTGCGCACAGCCTCGACGGCGGCGACCCGCACAGCGGGCATCTTATCGGCGAATGTCTCGAGGAGCGCAGCATACAGACCCGAGTCAACGAAGAAGGGCTCGAGGGCACGGGGTGCCGCCTTGGAGACGGCGATGACGGCCTGGGCGGCGCCTTCACGGGCGGCAGGTGATTTCTTGTCACCAAGCGCCTTGATGGTGGCGTCGGTAAAACCGGTGGACGTGATGGCGGAAGGGCCGTCCTTTTGAGCGAGGGTGGCGATGCCCTCGGCGGCTGACTGGCGCACAGCCTTGTCGGCGACGAAGAGGTTGTTAGTGGCGGGGCCGTTGGCAACGGCGGCCTTGAGGTCGGCCGGAGAAGGGATAGCGTTGGTAGAGGAGGAGGCTGTAACAGCAGGCATGTTTATATCCTAGGGAGGGTAAGGGACTGTAGGACGACTGCGGAAAATGGTGAGGTACCTCGGTAGGGTGTTATACTACGGTTTTGTAAAATTTGTCTATGGATCTATGGGGGCAAGAAGCACACGAAGGCAACAAAGACAAAGAATCCTCTAAAAAAGTCTAATGGCCGTAGCCTGGAGAAGACGAAGGTCAGTTGGGTGAAAAAAGACGGGAGAGAGAAAAAATACCTCTACAGAGAAAATGGAAGAGAGAGGAAAGGTGGTTGTTAGAGTCAGACAAAGGTTTTTTTGATCTTTTATATGGGCCGACGCGGGCGGTGCTAGTGCCATCTGGGTTCAAAAACCGGAAAATGGAAATTTGATTTCTCCATTTACGGTATCCGGAACATGCGATAACCGATAACAACAACAGCTTCTCCATCCATCTGATGACTGACTCCATCCATCCGACTCGGAAATGTCCTATTCCTTCTCCTCCAATGTCGCGAAACTCAATGGTTTGAATTGCTATAAAATATAAATCACTCAGTCAGTCAGTGTATTCTTTTCTCAAAAAGAAATGATTAAAGAAAAGAAAAAAAAGACAAACTGACATAGCCGCCGGCTTCGTAATGCTTGCTGTTCGCTTCTACCCAATGCAGCCGAAGTGCGTGCAAAAATGCCGAGAGGCCCTGACGGAAATAGAGTCGGAAAAGAAGGAGGGAGTCATCAGCAACGCACGTTCCTCGCATGTGCGCACCGCGCGGAACCCATATACGCACCTCCATGACACACAGTATGAACACCGTCAAGGTGAACCACATCACAAAGACGAACAAGAGCATGATGATGCCGAGCACGTCGTCCGCTCCGAGGAAGGGCGCGAGCGTCATTTCCCAGAGCACCTCGGAGAGCTGCGCGTGCGCGAGCGAGAGTGCCCAGAGACGCAGGTAGGACGCCGTGTGCGAGATACAGCCGAGACAGAACTCGATCGTGTGAATCACCTGATGGGTCACCACCTCACCAAAGTCGTGCTGCTCCTGCGATGCCAATCAGAAAAGAAAGATAGAAGAGATAAGAAGGGCGTCAGAACTTACGTGCCCTTGGTCCGTGTCCGCCGCGATCGCGCCCCCGTGCCCTTCTTCCTCGCCCTCGAGGTCCTCGTGCCGTGCGCCGTAACCATCGTCGCCGGCCCCGAGCGCCGCATAGCCCTCGTTTTTCACGCGCTGGCTCTCCTTCCAGAGCAAGTACGGCTTTACGCACAGCATCCAAGGCACGCACACCGCCGCAATGAGCAGAAGCACCGTCTGCACAAAGCCCTGTCCGCGGTACAGTGGTTCCTCAATCGTGCCCGGGGAGAGGAACATCCCGATGAGCATGGTCAGCAGCGACGGCGGTGCCACTGACGATTTGGACCAGTCGACGAGCCACTTGTAGATGATGCACACTACGAGGTAGCCGAATATCGATTGCAGGAAGAGCATCTGCGGGAGGAACCCGTGGTAGATATCCGTGAGCCGATTGAACCTCAGGTGGTTCGGAAGTTGCAGACACAGCGCGAACGACATCTGCGCAAGCGTGTAAGTTTACTCAGGTACCAAACGAAATGGATTCACTTACGTGCAGCACACCGAGCACGATTGACATTTTCATCTTGTATGAATTTGTAAAGATCAGCGCGTTGTCCGCGCCGTGCCAAGCGGGATCGAGACCGAAAAGGTAAACGTAGCCATTCGGCTCTGCATGCACGATGCCGCTCCCTGCTTCAGGGAAGGTCCAGCCCGAATGGAACAGGTGTAGCGTCTTGGAGAATATGTCGTTGTATATAAGGCCCGTGTAAATCGAGAACAAACCCATGAGCAATATGATGTATCGCCCACTAACGTCCCCCTGTCAACAGAATTCTCACGGGGTACTAAAGGGGAGAAAACGCACTAGAAGAACGTTCCGAAGATCTCGCCCAGATCTGCGCGTGCCCACTTGCGCTCGTTGAGGATCATCCACAGTGCAGAGACAAGAATGATCGTTCCGTGTCCAATGTCGCCGAACATGACCGCGAACAAGAACGGGAAGGTGATGACGGCGAAGAGGCCCGGGTTGACTTCCTGGTACGTCGCGATGCCATACGCATCCATGATCGCCTGGAAGCCTTGCGTAAACTTGTTTGTACGGTGGAACGTCGGCGGGGTCCTGTTCGTGCGCAGCTCGTGCAAGATAGGCGGCACAGAGGTGCCCGATTCCTCCTGTCCACAAAAATCAGTGCCAGAAGGCACTGCAAAAGAAATAAGCGCTCACGGTGGCGTGCCGGAGAGCGAGCTGGATCATAGTGATCTCACGTGTTGGGCACCACCCCTCGGCGATGAGGGTCTTGCGCCCAACGTCATAGTTGAACAGGTTGAGCGTCTCGTACACTGCCCTCTCCTTGCGCACGAGGTCCTCCCAGCTGAGGAGGCTCTCGCCGATCTTTGCGAGCTCCGCGCGGCGAGTACTGCCCGTGTTGAACAGCGCCATTTCGAGGTCCTCGATGCGGCCATTCACCTCGCGCAGTGAGTCGACGCGTTTGTCTGCGTTCGCGTCGATAGGGTAGATGGTTGCGCCCAGGGACTCGGACACTCTGCGGATCTTGGCGAGCAGAGCGTCGCCGTGCGCAAAGATGATGAACACATTCTTGTAGGTCGAGCTGCCGGTCGCAGCGTCGATGAAGGGCTCGGCAATGTCGGTGTGATTCATGTAAAGGTTACCACGGAGGACGCGCCAGAGCACGCGCTCGAATGTTGGTAGACGGGTGCGGTCGATAACGCCGGCGACAAACCTGGGACGAAGGATAAGGAACCAAAGAATCTCAGAAGGAAAGAAGTATACTCGAGGTCGAGCTGAACATTTGGTGCTGAATACTGGTTCTCACGATCGTCGTGCTGGAGCAAAGGTGCAGAGCTGTCGTCAAAAGACGATCGGATCTCGGTTTGATTGTATTCGGCCTAATGAGACCAAGGTCAACCATTTGTCAGCGGAGGGATGAAAGCGATGAGAGTACCCGCTGGAAGAAAACGGCCGTTTCGCGCAGGACATGACGGGCTTCGATAAGTTCCGCGAGGCGTCCACTGAGCACCTCGTAAGCGCTATTCATCTCCAGCGTGCGGGACTCGTGCTCGCTGAGGGTGACATCGAGGTCGTCTATGGTCTGAGCCGCTCGGGGGCCGACGGCGATGAGTGGTGCGGAATCGTACAACGGTCTGATGGGAATGGGATCGCGCTCGCGGTCGATTTGCGCGGAAAAAAAGCGGACGCGACGGGCCATCTCTTCGATGCGACGAATCTCGCCGACAAATGACCGCTGGAAGGGGTTTACATCGGGGTTGAGCTTGAAAGGGGTTAGAATAGATGTGGCGATGTAGGTGGAGAGAGAAAATTCACGTCTTTGAACTCGACATTGCCGAGCTCACCGAGTTCGGAAACGGTATCGTGGGCGACCTCTGCCGGGACGAAGAGCTGGACGAGGCTCATTGCCTCGGATCCTGAGGGGGTACGCCATGAACTACAGCATCAAATAAAAAGAATGAAAGAATAATCACGAAAGAGGGTGGGATATTCATCGAGCACGGGAGTGCCCATGGCTGCTTTGTCGGTGTCAGTTGAAGCTGTGTTGTCGACTGCGACTGCTGCGAACCTCGCGCGTGTCTGCTTATTCCCACGCTCTCGGCATATGCCGTGTAGCTTGAGCGGATGTCCGCGGGCGAAGACCTAGGCGAAGACTAGATACCGTAAATATAGTACTGTGCCGCAGTGGTTCAAGCCCAGGCGTCGTTCCGTATCACGCCTCGATACGTTTAGCGTGGAGCATTGAAGTGGGGGCGGCGGCGAGCGTGACCGGCGTGCGAGAGAGTTTTGCGAACGTGTGTGAGATAACGTGGGAAGCGGACCGAGCAACATTGGCTCCGGGAGAGCAAGAAAAAAAGAGCGAGGCGAGCGAACCACCAACCGTTGCTCTTGTTACTGCCATTCGTTTGTTTTTAAACCATGTTCCCTAGATAAACCTATTCCTCTGCCTAATCCCTCCCCCCCACCTCCACGTCCCCCGTCCCGTTCCCTCGCCATTCCACAAACGTTCCGTGAGCCTCCGATCTCCGATCAGCTCCCGTCACTTCACCGCAGAACTGTAGAGGCTCCTATTGCACCAGGTGTGTCCCACTACTCGTTCCCAATATCCACTAAACGTCCCTGCATTACTGTCAACGTCTAGCTCTTGTACCATTGTATTGTTTTTCCAAGGTACGTCCCTTCACCACCTTATCACCCCCACTATCATCCAACCTCGATTGATCCGTCCAGCGGCCCTTGTTTGTTCAATTGGACGAGATCCGTTTATTTTCCGGTACTTCCTTCTCATTTCACCCTCAAGAATGCGCCGAATGACCCCATCCCAGCTCCATTCTACTTCTTTACCTCCCCGGTCTAATGTTGCTCTCCCCACCCTCTCCACCGAGTCCTTATCGCTTCTCTCCTCAACCCCCGTCTTCACAACCTACAGCCTCCTCATCAACCCGCTCACTGAGTGTAATCACCGTCCCCACTAGCTCCTATCCATCATTACAGAATTATTCATATTCCCCCGCCTCCGAGTCGTCCTTACCGCGCTCAGACCCTTCCCCGAATTCTAAAACCAGCGCATTTTTCGGTTCACCCTTCGAATCGCCATCAAGTCTTCCGTCGTCCAATTCATCCCAATCAGTCAACTATGTATCCAAAACTTCTGCCTTCTTCTCTAGCCCTTTCGCAGACTTCCCCACTCCGCCTCCAAATCAACAGACCACGCCCCGCGAGGTCCCCTCATCGTCGCGTTCCTTGACTGCTGATTTTTTCTCCAGCACGCCGTTTTCCTCGTGCCCCACATCTCCCCCGAGTCTGCGCTCTAGTACCTCAAGCTCCTCGCTGCGTACATCGCCTTCGCAGGCCCCGTCCCCGGCCCACTACTCCACGGCGCTCCCCCCGGATCAAACCGAAGACAGTGACACTACCCCTGTTCCGAAACCCCGGATGCCCCTGTTGTCCCGTCTCTTCCCTTCACGATTCTCCAGCAACGCCCGGCGAACAGATGACGATCGTCTGTCTACCCAACGTGACTTTGTCGATCTCGAGCCCCCTGAAGACGTCCTCATCGCCTCTCCGGCTACTCTAGAGAGCCCGAGCATCGCCATCGTAGCGCCCCCAGTAGAGTCGTATGCCGCTGGGGCACTAGTGCATCCTTACAATGAGGACGAGCTGTCATACCGACTTGTCCGGCAGGTCGGGCATGGCGCATTCAGTCTCGTGTGGCTGGCTCACGTGGAAAAGGGTCGGAGCGAGGGCACCCTTGTCGCGGTGAAGATGATCACACGTGCTGGTGAGCAAAGCGATGGTGCGGCGCGAAGAGCCGCACGAGGTGAGCGAGTGAGCTTCATGCGAGAAGTCGAAGTGTTACACGTGCGTGAGCCACGACGAGTCTCTTGGCGCGTCGAGACTGATGCGAAAATTACGTACAGTATTTGACGCCCACTCATGCGTCACTGCCACGGCTGTATGCGTCATTCACGGTTCGCACGCACCACGTGCTCGTCCTGGAGTACGTTGCGGGCGGCGAATTACTGGATGTGGTCAACTCGGACGAGCAACACGCGCAACTGAGCGAACCGCTTTTGCGACGGATATTTCGGGAACTTGTCGGCGCAGTCGAGTGGATTCACGCGCGCTTCGTAGTCCACCGTGACATCAAGCTTGAGAGTACGCCGATCCCATCCCTGGCAAAAAATTAATTAATTAATGGCATCCTTTGCACAGACATTCTCCTGACGGCCAACCCCTTCGTCTCCCTGCCCGCAGAAGACCAGCCGCTCGTCAAGCTGACAGACTTTGGGCTCTCGCGCAAGATCGACCCAGACGACCCATGGCTCAGCACGCGCTGCGGCTCCGAGTCCTACGCAGCGCCAGAACTGCTCGTAGCAGCCCACAGCACCACCACCGACGCCGAGTCTCCGCTCCCCTCACTCTCGCGCGCGCCGTCCGACGCCCACGGCAACAGCAGCACCACACACTCCCACTCCGCATCCAAGCAGCCGCGCACACGCACGCCAGGCATGTACGACGGCCGCGAGACGGACGCGTGGGCGCTCGGCGTCGTGCTCTTCGCGCTCGCGACGCGCGCACTGCCGTTCGACCCCCCGCTCATGCTCGACGCGCCCCCCGCGGACGCGGACGCGGAGCGCGCGCGCAGACGCTGGGTCCTGCGCGTCGTGCGCGGGGAGTGGACTTGGCCCGCCCCCGTGAGCGAGGAGGGGGAGGCGCGCGGCGCGCAGCTCGTGCGGCTCGGGGGCGTGCAGGACGTCGTGGCGCGCTTGCTGGTTTGCGATCCGCGCCGGCGGGCGCGCGTCGGTGCGCTTTGGGACGAACCGTGGATGAGGCGCGGCGAGGCGGTGGTGGTGCCCTGATTTGTGCCGCGCCGGCGTCTAATTCGAGGCACCGCAGTGCAACACAAAAACGAGCGATACCGTCCTGCATCCCCCGCAATAATCCGTTCGTGTCCACACATTCCACCACCCGTCAAGAAGCGCGCCACCCAGATCTTAGTGTAAACTTTTTTTAAACACTCACAACCAACCAATGTCGACGAGAGGCTTTACGGCGTTGACGCAGAAAATAGGCTGCATACTTTAGATGTTTCGTGTTCGATATGTTCTCCTGCTCGGCATTACAGTAACCTTGTTTGTTTGTTTGTTCCTGTTCAGAATGTAATTCGGCGTCCTGTACGCTCCAAGGTTTCCCACTCCACGGTTTGCCCTGCACGTGCGTTCACTGCGGACTACACTGCATCTCCTCTGATCTGATACTGCCATCATACCATCGTACCGCTTTTCCACCGAAGGAACACTACATCGCCCCCTTTGAACAGCCCCTACAGTGCTGCGACAAACTTGGGACCGGTAAGCCAAGGGTCTTACTATTTACTTTGACATACCATGACGTCGTCTCTTGCTACCCACTGCCCCATTCACCAACCGGGCCAGTGCGGACGCCGTCTGCCGTAGAATCCTGATATCCCCAAAATCTTTAGTTGTAACGTCTCCGGATGATTGGCCTTTGCTTGTCTAGAGTTATCACCACTCGGCTATTCGGAGATGAAAGCTGAAGCACGTCACAACGCATGATGCATGGATGACTGGGCAAGGACACCATACGTTCTGCTCTCCACTGTACCCTATCTGTGATAGTCCCTACAGTGCATGGACGGAATAGGAAACGGCGGCGGGTCACGGATGGAGCGGTGCCAACTAAGGTACCAAAATTGAACGTGCCATGGCCGGTTCTGGGAAGGATATGCTTTGACGGGTTCCAGATGCCTTGTTTGGGCGTGCGCATGCGCATCAAAATTAAAATAGGCACGTCGCTGTGGTGCTGTTCTCGTGGGTTTTCAAGCAGTTTATGGGAAGCCCGCATATCTGCTGGTCACCTGTACTCAGATCTAGCGATCCTCGGCACTTGAGGGCTGAGGGTTAGAGAACTTGCGCCTGTAGACCATTGGTAGAAAAATTAATTCCTGGGTAAAAAGGTCCCGGACCATACTGCACAGGGTGCCCAGTCAAGGAAAAAAATTTCACTGTACCGCTTCACCTGAGTCCGCCACTGCACCCGTCTGAGGAGCCTAATTGAAGGGACCCACTCCTATAAATAGTTCCCAGGCAAGGAATTTCGAGAGGAACTATACAAAGACGGCGTGGCACAAAAGGCCAGGTGCGTCGGTGTCTGGCCCTTCACGCTGAGAAACCAGAAGACATGGGTGCCAAGTCGCAAATCTCACACCCTTATTTTTGACCCGAGCGATTAGGTTACGATCAAGGCCTTATTCAAGGCTTATGCCCCGAGATCGGGTGTATGTCATGTGGGACGCGTTTACGAACTCGACAGAGACGCATCCGACTACTACCATCCTCGACCCCCGATTCTCCCACACACGAGAGGGCCAAGCTTGTGGGTCCTTTGTAGGACCTTCCTCGTCGTTGTCGTCAGCTTCAAGTTCAGGCCTGTAGGGGTCACGCCAGCGCAATGCACGACCCACATTCGAGCTGACGGAGACTCGGGCTGTATCGGATAAAACCCAGCAAGAATCGAGAAGGGAATGGCACCCCCCCACAGGTCTCAGCACTTTCATCTCTCGTGAACCGATTGGTACTATGGACCATCATCGACACTCACCGCAGGAAACCGTCCAAAGTTCTTGGGACACCTTGTGGGACACCGCCCATGTCAGTGACCCTAGATATTCCACACAGCTGTGGAGTCCTCTCGTATCAGATGCAGGCATCTCCTACGAGACTTACCGGGGCAACTCACCACTCCTGCCAATGATTCAGCAACATGGAAGCGGGGACTTCCATCCCACTGCTGGCCAAGTGAGTCTACGACTTGCGTAGGTTAGTGGGTTTTTTAAACATCTCGCCAACACAGGTGGACGCGACGGTGAACATTTACAATACCGTAATTGCAAATTTCTCGAATCAAGCTTCAACATTCTCTCGGCTAGACGAGGTCTGTACAACATGCGTTACTTGGAGTACCATTGAGTGTCGTGACGAACGAATATCAGATATATCAGACTTCAGTGAACGACAACGCACATCAACGACTATTCATGGCTCCATCGTCCCTCCCATATGTTTTTCCTGGCCCTCAAACGCGAGTCGAAGTACCCGATTCCAAAATTGCGGTGCAGGTAGACTCTATGGCTGATGGGGCCCAGAATAACCCACATTTTGATAGCGACACATCTCAAACCGGTGAGTTGGCTGTCACCACAACATACTACGGTGGCTTTCCACCTCGCAGACGACCAGACGCTGAACGAAACCCGGGTCATCACAGAAGTGGTACCCAACTCCAGTGACCACGAGCGCTATAAGACAGAGGAGACACAAATTCCGATGATGCAGTTTGGTGCAGAGCAATTGCCAGACGACTGTTCTTATCTACCGACGTCTTTCAAGTCGACAAGCGGTTCTAGGTGGCTTCACACGAAGCCTGAAGAAGCGAATTGGGCCTTGCAGACCCATAACGAGGGCGAACAACTAGGTGAGCCACGTCGTCGTACTTGTTCTTTCGCCCACGATATGCAATCGGATAAGTAGCTGATCTGGATCTGGTGGCTTCGGCCCCAGCACCCCCTTCGGGATTATATACGCCACAGGACCGAGGCAAGAGGGTAGAAAGGATAGCCAAAAAAACGTATCAATGCAGTTCCTGTCAGGTCATCTTCACTCAGCGCCAAGGTCTTTCGAGGCACCGCAAAGATAAGCACGAGCCTAAGAACCGGTGTGGTTTCTGCAAGGTGTTCACGTGGTCCAAAGGACGCCATTACACTTACCAGAGACATCTCCGAGAGGAACACCCTGACGTTGTGTCGCCGTCAGTCAGTGACTATGATTGCGCGCAGACGAGGTGTCTACAGTAACAACGCGCAAACACCGTTACGTGTAACACGTGACTGAAGTGCCACGCGGACCCGAGCGAAGACGAGAGGGAAGAGGTTGAGAATCGAAGCTATCGAGCTACGTAGCAGAACGTGCAGAGACACACCGACGGTTTTGATAACATATTATAGTCCAAAAAGTGTACAATTCATACTACTCCAGTGACTATAATTTGCAAATAATTTGTAAATACCAGACGGGCGAGATCAAACAAAGTATGAACGCGTCCTCGAAACGCCAAGTCATGGGTTAGAAATAGAGGTAAAGTATCGTAACGACGAGTCATATGAAGGAGATAAGGAGGTGTCCGAGGTTGAAACCGAAGCCGATAAGTGGGAGTCGAGATGGCGAGGAAGGAAAGGTATCATGCGTCGCCCTTGTGACGTCGGGCTCGACGTGCTCGCGCTTGATCTTAAAACATAACCTAGATAAAATTGCTATTAAATCAAGAAGGAAGGAGAAGGAGAGATATAGTACAGTAGCGGCCGAAGACAGTCCAAAAATTTGGGCGGGGAGGCGTCAGCGCTGAGGCGAGACGAATCCTCTCGGGCACCGGTCCAATCCGGTCTCAGGATCACGGCGCTCCCCCGCAAGTCGAGCTCGCAGTCACACTGTCTTGGTGTTGGATTCGAGTTTGGCTGAATTTGCTGCGCTGGGTTGCAGGGGCACTGGCTTCTTCATTGTTCTCACGCTTCTTGCCTTGCATATGTGATCACGTGCGTGATACAACATCTGTCAGCATGACTCAGCGACTTGAATCGATACTTGGTTTCGATACTGTACCGTGGAGCTGACAGACTTTGAGCTCTCGCGCAAGACCCATGGCTCAGCACGCGCTGCGGCTCGGGGTCCTACGCAGCGCCAGAATTACTCGTAGCGGCCCACAGCACCACCACCGACGCCGAGTCTCCGCTCCCTTCGCTCTCGCGCGCGCCGTCCGACGCCCCACGGCACCATCACCACACACTCTCACTCCGCATCCAAGCAGCCGCGCACACGCACACCCGGCACATACGACGCGCGAGACGGGCGCATACACAGAGCGCGCGTGCAGATGCTGGGTCCTGCACGTTGTGCGCGGGGAGTGGGCTTGGCCTGCTGCTGCTCCCGCGGGCGAGGAAGGGGAGGCGCGCAGCGCGCAGCTCGTGCGTCTTGCGGGGTGCGGGAAGTCGTGGCGCGGTTGCTGGTTTGTGATCCGCGCCGACAGGTGCGCGTTGGTGTGCTTTGGGACGAACCGTGGATCGATGAGGCGTGGCGAGGCTGTGGTGCCCTGACTTGTGCCGCGCCGGCGTCTAATTCGAGGCAACCAAACCAACCTACTGCAAAACAATGATAAGGGATACCGTCATGCATCCCCGCAATAATCCGTTCGTATCCATACGTCTATCTGTCAACAAGCGTGCCACCCAGATCTTAGTGTAAACCAAACAATTTTTTTAAAACACTCACAACCAACCAAGTCAACGAGCGGCTTACGGCGTTGACAGCAGAAATAGGCTGCATACTATAGATCTTTCGTGTTTGACACGTTCTCCTGCTCGGCATTACAGTAACTTAGCTTATTTGTTTGTTGCTGCGCAGAACGGAATTCGGTGTCTTGTACTCCGTCGTTATGGTGATGATTTCGACCACGACAGGGTTTCTTTGTTCTTTTTGAAACCATTCATATCCTGGCTCGCAGGCCGTAGACCCGGACTGCAGGTCACAACATGACAGGCCCGCCGTTGCAGGTGAGTTGTAGCGTTTAGGCGTTGTTGCGCATATTCATTGATCATGGCATCAGATGCCGAGAGTTTCTTCTCCCTCCCTTCTCCAGTCGGGTTTGGGATCCGCTAACCTGTAGAAAGTTTAGCGGGCGACGGGCATTCTGGAATGGTAAATGGGGTAGCAAGGGATCCTTATTCCATCCCGGAGAGGTGTCTCGCAGCAGGTAGTGAGTGGTGGGGACAATCATAAAGTATGTGGTTGTCAGTCTTACCATGACGGTGTCCTTGCAAAGAGGAGGATGCCCAGTCACCTATCGCCATGTTTCACCGAAGTGCCTCCTACCCATTTTCCCACTCCACAGATTGCATGCTGGTTCACAACTACTACTACACTGCATCTCCTCTGCCACTACCACCTCTTCATGAACGCACCACTTTTCCTGACCAAAAGAGGTAAGACACCTGTTTTACAATTTCCCCTGGCACATCATGGCATTATCTTTTGGCATAAGCTGCCGACCTATTCCCCAACTAGCCCACTGTGGGTGCTTGATTGGGGTGTCTGCTATAGAACCCTTATCCATATCGCTATCTAAAATCTAAAAAGGGTATTGCCATTCGGGGCCAGTTCAGAAACTGTAAGTTGGTTGGCACATCGCTGTAGGGCTGAACATGAGTGCACCCTTGAGTAACCTGCACCCTTGCTCATGAGTATTTTGCATCAATGAAGTGATACCTGGATCCTTATGAGTATTGACTCATGAGTACCAAATACCCATGAGTATACTGATGAGTACTCACAGACCCATAAGTACTTGTAAGTACCTGCAAGTACTTGTGAGGATGAAGCAGAAAAGTAACAGAAACCATAATATTATCAACCAATATATCAGTAACCCTCAGACTTCCACAAGTACTTGTAGGACCTGTCACAAGTACTTGTGCAAGTACTCATAGTGTCACGATCATGTGCCACGCCACATAGTAATTCAGCTTCGGTTTCAGACTCGTTTCAGATGTGGTTTATATCCGGGCATCAGCTTATCTGATGTCCTTCTGTGTTTCACTTGAGTTTCAGTATGTTCCCCTGATGTGCTGGCCTTCTATTGTACTGTTCTCTGTTTCGACTCTCTCCACTGGTAGACAGACACGTCACCCTCGATGTGCTGGCAAGAGCCAGTCAAATCTGGTATATAAGATGTGTAGTCTACATTGTAGAGTCCTTGCCTTAGTCTTCTTAACAATATAGCCCATTCTCCCTCTCTTGTCCCTCAAGCTCGATGCTCTCGCTTAGCTAAGCAAACCAGCCCGGCCCTTGCTACAGCGCAAGGAAGAGTCCCTTGGACTGTAAACATCGCAGAGTCACATTGACTATAAATGTAGCCGTGTGGAACGATCCGGGTGATCGTAACATAAGACTAAGACCTACCTAACCGACCCTGCGTGGAACGTACCGCATGCAGACCCCACCAAGAGACTTCGCACTTCACTGCAAACACAGAAGAAGACGACCTCGCAAGACGCGAGTAGTGATGCCGTGGCTAGCATAAATCTTGACCTCCCCGCAGACGACTCTTGGGTCAAAGTCCATTGCCGTTGGAGTGATGACCTTCCCGAACACATACTAGGAACTGCTTATTGGAATACAGCCCTGACTGACAGGCACGGAGGCTATTGTTGTGTAGTTGGACAAAAGGTCTATCTTCTCGAGTTTATCAATGACATGTGGCATTTCCTCGAACAGCACTTCGACTCCGAGGAAGGAGTATACATCTTCAGGACTAGAGTGTCCCTACAACTTGACCATGACAACAACCTCCATCTAGGCTGGTGGAATCCAGACAACGAAGGAAATCCAGACCGCCTACCCCTTACCGCCATACCAGAACCTGTGGGAGGTGCAACCCACAAAGAGAATCAACTCAAGCACATCGGCATAGACGTTGATGATGTATCAGATCCTATCAAAGAGTTAACAGCCGTGTTCCGCCATCTAACCCCCGTCCATGTCGACGCCACTCTCCTCCTCGAAGATAACATCGAACCCCCAGTAAACCCCATTCCAAGTCCCATTACATTGATCGCCTTCCACACCTACACAGCCACCACACCAGTCCCAATCGTCGCTCCCATTATGACAACACCCCTCACTAGTGCTTTCAGAGGTTCGGTACCGACAGTCTTCACTGGCAATAGAGCAGAAAGTGAACAATTCCTCCGGGAGTTCTGACAGTTCCGTTGAAACAACCATACCCATGACAGCTTCCTAAACCCATACTCGTGAGTGGGACTCGCATGCAGCTATATCCATGGCCCACTCGTTAATGATTGGGTAGATCTCATGGAACGAACGCTGGATGACACTGTCCAACAAACAGTGAATCCCATCCCCGAAACTGATGAAAGCCTATGGACTGACTTCGAGATGGCTTTCAAAACTGCATGGACAGATACCCTCAGCAAACAACATGCATACCAACAGCTCATCACACTCACGATGAGTGAGGACGACGTTGATGCATACATAGCCATGTTCGAACAACTCGCCCTCGTAGCAGGGTGGCATTGAGACGCTAGCAGCACTGTTGAATTCTTCCATAAAGGACTCACTCGTGACCTTCTCCGTGCATGCTTGTTGTGCACCACCATGCATGAAACAATGAATGAATGGCAGGGTGCAGCATGCGTGGAAGCACAAAGGGCACGTACGATGGCCAGCTGTCTACCACCACCGAAGAAGGATGGCCCGCGAAGATTCCCATTGTCATTTTACTCCCACACCGCACCCACGCCAGTACCCTCAATACCCATTCCCGATGGTGTTGTCCCAATGGACGTCGATGCCATTACAACTACCATGTCAAGACATAACCTGCGCTATGCCACGCCTTTATCTGACGCCGACCATGCACAGTGCCAATGTGAGGGCCGCTGCTTCCGCTGTCGACAACAGGGACACCTCGCTATCCATTGCGCGCAACAACCCAGTCCGGTCAGTAGTTGTATTCCCCCTGTGCATCATACCAATACAATCTCGGTTGCACCACCACATGCTGCAGTCCCCTCTACCCCACCCGCCATTGCCAGTCTGACCTCTACGATGAGTCACCTCCTCAACCTCAGTGAACAGGACCGACAGACTGTGATCAACAACCTCCTCCTGATGGGGATGAGTGGATCTGAGTGCAGTGACGGCAACACCCCACAAATCAATGCCATCGGGCTTGACTTCGCCCTGTCCTTGATCGACCCTACCCCCATGCCGTCCCCACTGTCCTTGGCCCTCACAGTAACTCCAGTTGACGAGCCCCCACCCCATCCACCTTGCAGTCCGTGCTGCCCACCGAGCCCAAAGATCGTGTCACCGCCCCTACCCGTTGTCGAGGACGACAATATGCTTAAGGTTTTACGATCACCTGGATTGTTCTGCACGTTCCGCGGTAGCCGATGTGGCTCTGTGACGTTTACAGTCCAAGGGACTCTTCCTTGCATGCTAGCAAGGGCTCGGGGTGTCAGTGGTTCTGGGTGTCGGGCCTGCCGCTTACTAAGCGAGGGAGCATCGAGCTTGAGGGACAAGAGACGAGAAATGGGCTATATTATGAACAAGACTAAGACAAGGAAACTACGGCGTAGACTACTCATCTTATATACAAGTCAGGCTGGCTCTTTGCCAGCATTTTTGAGGAGTACGCATTGTCTGCCAGTGGGAGAGGGTGAAACATGGAACACTACAAAGGAAAGCCAGTGCATCAGGGGAACATACTGAAACACAAGTGAAACACAGAAGAGCATCAGATAAGCTGATGCTCGGATATAAACTTCATCTGAAACAAATCTCGAAATGAGTCTGAAACCGAAACTGAGTTGCTACGTGGTGTGGCATGTGATCGAGACATAAGGGGGGGGTAAAAACCTTGGTTTTCAACTCGGTACAACCAATCGACGAACCACCACGTCGACCACAGCCCATGACTCCACGCAAACATATCCTACCCACCCCAGCCTTATATGAGTCTCCACCACAGACACCGCCATTATGACCCCCACGCAGCCCGCTACAAGAACACTGGCCCATTTTCCTTGCTAACACATTTGAATGGCCACGCGACCTGGACAAAGTAGTACCACAGACATCACCAATATGCCCCACGCCTTGGTCTGTAGACCAATGCCACCGCACAAATACCAGTGACGTTCTCCCATCAACAAACCCCGTCGACACACGCAACCGCAACAGACAAACCTGCAATGCACGACGTTCACGTCACCAGGCCCAAAACGCCACCAGTGAAGACATTCATGCATGGCTCCAGCAAATAGTACACAACCCACCTCCGCGCCCTCGACAGCAATCAGAGCCACCACTCAGCGCAATCACTGGAGAATGTACCGACCCCAAGCCGCGCAAATATTGATACAATTACGACTGCATTGACACTAGGCGTGAAGACTAGCAAAAAGATTGTTCGAGGACAAACAAGTCAAGGAAGGGGCATGTGTCACAATCACGTGCCACACCACATAGTAATTCAGCTTTGGTTTCAGACTTGTTTCAGACGTGGTTTATATCTGGGCATCAGCTTATCTGATATCCTTCTGTGTTTCACTTGAGTTTCAGTATGTTCCCCTGATGCATCAGTGTTTTGACATGTAACTTTCTTCACTGGTACCAGCTGGTACAACCCCCAAAAGTTAGCCAAAGTTAGCAAGTTGACCAGTTCCCAGGCCATGTCAAATCTTCAACAATCTCCTTACTGAGCAATGACCAGCCAGCAGGACCAGTTCACAAGTTCAACAAGTTGATTAAAATGGCAATTAAGTGTCAGTCATATGATTGGTCATATGATTAGTCATTGTATATTTGACCAAATCACATTAGGCCACCAGCACACATATTTGCAGCAGCAGCATAATAATAATAATAATAATAATAATAAATTGCAATCATCATAACAATAACAATAATAATATTTAATTGGAATTAAATAAATACAAGGAACTAGTCTATTGGAAGAACGGCACGGTGTGGCAGGGTTGGGGTGTTGCGCACCATGCATAGTGTGGGGGTTGGTGGTGGCTGGGGCCTTGCCTGCCGTGTGGCGGGTCGACAGGGTCTTATGCGACGTGGTGGGGTCTTGGTGTGTGTTGGGTTGGGGTGGCAGTGAGTCGGCAGGTGGCAGGGTGTTGCGCGCTGTGTTGGGGTGGCGTGGGGGCCAGTGGCAGCTGGGCCTTATGTGCCACATTGAGGCAGTGTGGCAGGTCGGCGGGGTCTTGGCGTGCCATGTTGGGTCGGCAAGGTGGGTTGGCGGTGGCGGGGCAGGATGGAGGTGGTTCGCTTTCTCCAGGGTGAGTGGGAAACAAAAAGAAGAAAAAAAAAAAAAAAAAACTTATCGTAATCATTTGGCCGAAGGTCTTGCGCGCCGTGTTGGGGCAGCGAGGTGGGTTGGCAATGGCCGGGTGTTGGGGCAGGATGGAGGTGGCTCGCGTGCACAAATGGCCTGCAACATCCAGGGTGAGCGGGAAAAGAAAAAGAAAAAAGAACGTATCTTATACATTGGGTTGAAGGTTTTGCGTGCCGTGTTGGGGTGGCGCGGTGGGTTGGCAGTGGTGGCGTGTTGGGGCAGGGATGAATGGAAGCAGCTCGCATGCACGAGTGTCACGACCACATCAGCAAAACGACACAAGATTAGACCGGCTTATTTCATCGCTTAAATTTGAACATTTGCTCTCTAAGGCTGTCAGCAACGCTAAGTGACCACTAAGCACTGCAATCAAGTTTAAGGCCATTCAGGGCCCAATTATTACTCAAATATGTGACATAAATTTATAAGGAATCCTAAGACTCGGAAAGTATTATACAGTGTCATTAAGGCCACACTGGAGGATGGCCTCAGGTGGCAGTGTCACCTGGCTTGCAATGTAGCCCCGAGCTCGACTTGGTGAGAAAATGAGAACATCTGGCCAAACAAACACAAAGACTCCAACAAGTAGCCAATTACAGTCGCAAATTTGAGACGGAGTTCAAAATGTTCGAATCAATGCATTCAACCGTCCGCGTCCGTCTCCTGTTGCATGCTCACATCTCACCATTGAGTCCATTCTGTCCCCACTCAAGAGTATTTCTGCGGTATTAATGCATCATTTTCAGCCCCGAAGCATAACCAGATTGTGGCTACACAGCCATCCTTTGACCTCATGTATGTCATTTTGTTTTTGCGCTCATCTTCACGTTCGACGACTAACCAGACCTCAAAAAAAACCCTCTGTAATACAGCAACATTCCATCCTCCCTGTTACGTTTCGGCCCGGAAGTGGACACTGACGCTCGGGAATGACACCACGTCAGCAGTATATCGTCATGGACTTATTGGATCAGTCAGCCGGGTAAGCTCCGGCGCATGTGATTGTGTACGATAACGGATCGGATCATGACTCGATGTGACTCACTCCTAGGATAGCTGTAGTAGGGTTTGCTCTACTTACACCATTGGCTAGGATAGTTTGGAGCGGCGCTTGAAAGCCCGCGAGTATCTGTATAAGTAGTAGTCGTGGAAGACCAGGATCGCCATCTTGGTCTTCTTCCAATACCACTATCTTCGTTGTTTCATCATCTCTAGGGCTCTCCTCCCTTGAAGTGAGTCCTCTCCGGCATATCCCCTTAGACCAGGGATCCCCGTGAGCTTATCCCGAGTTCCCTCCGTGGGCAGTGGACGCATATCCTCTTGGATCGGTATATCATCGCGTATTCCTCTACCATAACGAACGAGTCGCCAAGCCCTACGGCTACATCTACATTGTCGACCATCCTTCGTGGAGGACTATCGTACCTCTCGACGAACCCCTGGCGAACGTACCTCAAGAGGAAGACCTACACGCCTTCATCGCATTGAACGGGGACCTAGCCCCACATCCAGCTGAGTATCCAGACGCCATCACCAATCGCCTGTTCTACAGACCGTTTAGGATCGCCGCGACATCCGAGGCCTAAGTCAGGCAAACGTCCGTGGTAGACGTTACATTAAGACCAAGATCCACCGTGGCCAATCCTAAAACCAAAGACCTTTGGGTGCCTTTCCGCCCCTACTTCATCGAACGACGAGGAGAACGCAACGTTCCCAAAAGATACCTTCAATCAGCCTTCTGGAAGGACGACACAGAAATCCCTGGATACATCGCCTACTACATCGATCCGCAAGACCGACAACACATCATCCCAGTCGAGTTCAACTTCGACTTCACCTGTTGGACCGAGATCCGTTGGAGCGACCCCAACAGCAAATTCCAAGTTACCAAACCCGCATCCTCAGCACTCAACCTCGACATCCGCACTAGCGAACTAGTCACCCGCGATCAGTGGGGACCCATCAACGGAGAAACAGAAGAACCAGCTCGATCACCGACTCCCAAAACTCCTGCACCATCCCCATCACTCGCCAGCAATCCCGAAGAAATCCGCGTCATTAAAGACGAACAAGAAGAAATAGCCCTAGAACTCATCGCTAAGTCTATTCCTACCACCATGAGTCAAACCGTTACCCACGAAGAAATGAGAATTGGCACAGTGTTATTCGACACCAAGTACCCACGACACCCCGACGACCCGCCGCCCGGAGGAGACCCCGGAGACAACAACGGCGGAGGAGGTGCAGGAGGTGCAGGAGGAGGACCCCCCGCCGCCACAAACCCCATCGATCCCGCTCACCTCACAGACCGATTTGTCGGCAAAGAGCCCCCTATCTTCAAAGGAGAACGCGACAAGGCAGAAGCATTCCTATCCCAGTGGAATCGATTCGCAGGGGTTAACAAGTTTAACCGAAGCATCAGCCACCCCTACACCAAAGCCATGATGTTCCTCACATACATTCAGGGGGACTTGGTCGACGAATGGGCCACCAAAACAGTGGAATGGCTCGACAAGCAAGTGGATCAACACGACCCTTGGCTCTGGAACGGCGTCGAAATCGCGTTCAAGAGGCAATTCCGCGACAACCTGGAGCAAGAAAACGCTCGCCTAGAGCTCGACAAGGGGTTCCGCATGACGGGATCAGATATTGACAGCTACGTAACCAAATTTGAGAAAATGGTCCGCTTAGCTGGCTATCGCCTAGATGACCAACTAGTCCTCGACAAATTCACGAGAGGACTACCTATGGACCTCTACCGCAATGCCTACCAGTTCCATGACCCCAGGAACTATTCGCAATGGAAGACTGCCGTAATCGAGCAGCAAAAGAAATATCTCCACATGAAGGCCAGACAAGACGGGTTTGGGCGACTACCGACCCCACAACGACCCAAGCAACAGCAAATGCGCTTCCAAGCGCCGCAAAGACCAAACCAACCAGCATGGCGACAGTATCAGAACCATCCCGAAGCAATGGACACCACCCCAGGAAGGATTCGGGCGCGAGTAGCAGAAATAGGCGACCCAAACCGCCCAGAAATCAACCACCGCGACAATCGCCCCCCATTCCCACTGAGGGGAGGATTCATCCAACACGGACACGGAGGACATGGCGTCTTTAACGCTAAGGACGTCTCTTGCTACAACTGTGGACGCAAGGGTCATTTCTCACGAGACTGTCTCCAGCCCCGTCAACCACGTCAAGGACACACAGGGCCTCCTCAAGGACGGAGTGCCTATATCGAAGAAGTTCCTACCGTACCCCCGAGCGTAGCGGAGGAACTGCTCATCAACCTAGATGAGCCCACCACTACACCCCAAGAAACCGAAACGCTGATGACCCTGATAATGGGCAAAATGGCAGAGCTTCACAATCAGATGGGGGATTGGATGAGGAAGGATTTTCCCGACGCCTGAACCCATCGGCCTGGGTGAGGGCTTCTCAATGTAACTCGCAGTTCATAACGCGCTATCGATCTATGCATGTTTCAGTTTCGATCCGCACGAGTAACTCAATGGCCGACAAACAAGCACTAGTGGACTCTGGAGCCACTAACAACTTTATGCATCCCAACTTCGCTAAACAGATGGGCATTGGGATCAAAGAACTAGAACGACCCTGCAACATCTGGAACATCGACGGAACACACAACAAAGGCGGGAAGATTACTCATTACACCGACCTCAACGTCCAAACAGATGGGAAAATCAAAACAATCCCATTCTTCATCACAGACGTAGGAGGAGAAGACGTCATACTCGGGTATCCCTGGCTTGCCACCTTCCAACCCAGAATCCATTGGGCCACCGCAACGCTGGACACAAAACAATATCCCATCATCATACGAACAACCAACCCGCTTCGACCCTTTACAGTACGGTCAGCAGCGGACCAACTACGGCAAACACTCGAACAATGCATGGACCAACATAAAAAACATATCCTCGCAGAACTAGAGGAGGACTCTTTACCCATCCATCTACGAACTACGGCAACGGAACTAGCAATCACGGCACAACAGTACACGGAGAAAAAGGAAATCCCGGACGAATACAAACGACACGCAAAGGTCTTTAGTGAAGAAGAATCACACCGCCTTCCACCTTCTAGACCATGGGACCACGCAATCGAATTCAAACCGGACGCACCCGATCACATCGACTGTAAAATCTATCCGATGAACCAAACGGAGGATAAAGCACTCAAGGAATGGCTCGACGCAGAACTGGCAAAAGGGTACATCAGACCCTCTAAATCTCCGTACGCATCCCCCTTCTTCTTCATCAAAAAGAAGGACGGAAAACTACGACCAGTACAGGACTACCGAGTAATCAACAAATGGACCATACGCAACCAATACCCACTTCCTTTGATACCGGAACTCATTGTAGATCTAAGCGGTGGAATAGTCTTTTCCAAATTCGACGTACGATGGGGATACAACAACATACTTGTCAAGGACGGCGACCAGGAGAAAGCGGCATTCAAGACAAAATACGGATTATACGAACCATTGGTCATGTACTTCGGACAAACAAACTCACCAGCCACCTTCCAAGCTATGATGAACTACATCCTCGCCCCACTTATCGAATACTTCGAACTCAAAGGGACCATCATACGAGCATACATGGACGACATCGGCATCGCAACCACAACAACGGAACAAGACCACACGGAAGCCGTACACGCAGTCTTAGACCTCCTTGAAGAACATGATCTTTACCTGAAACTGGAGAAATGCACTTTCCACTCTTCCTCCCTCGATTACCTGGGGGTAATCATTGAAAAGGGGGTGATTCGCATGGACCCCATCAAAATTTCGGGCATACGCGAATGGCCCACCCCAAAAACCGTCAAACAGGTGCGATCATTCCTAGGGTTCTGTAACTTTTACCGCGCTTTCATCCAAAATTTTGCCACCCACGCACGACCCCTCAACAAACTCACTCGCAAAGAAACGGAATGGACATGGGGAACGGAACAACAGCAGGCCTTCGACAAACTCAAGGAACTAGTAACACAAGAACCGGTACTCAAACACCCGGAACTAGACAAACCGTTCGAACTAGAAGTCGATGCATCAGGATATGCCGTAGGAGCCGTACTACTCCAACGAGGCGAAGACAACAAACGCCACCCTATTGCATATTATTCGAACACCCTCAATGCAGCTGAACGAAACTACGATATCTACGATCTAGAGTTGCTCGCCATAGTCAAAGCTCTACGTAACTGGAGGCAATACCTCGCAGGATCACCACACAAGATCAAAGTGTTTTTGGACCATATGAATCTGCAATACTGGAGATCCCCTCAAAAGATATCCAGACGCGTAGCACGGGAAGTACTCGAACTCTCTGAATACGACATAGAGATTCACCACATCAAAGGTATGGCCAACGGACGAGCCGATGCACTATCCAGACGACCAGACTACGATCAAGGAGACCGTGATAACGAACAAGTCACAGTACTACCAGATCATATCTTCGTCAGAGCAGCGGAGATCGACACTACGGAAGACCCAACGCGACTCGGAAACACAATAACCGTCGCAGAAATGCAACCCGCGAACCCGGTGTATACTCAGAACGAAGAAACCATCCGGCGATGGGTCGACCCTCACAACTCAAGAAAATCGAAGACACATGGTACAAGGACGGACGACGGGTAGTCACGGGAGACCACATCGAACGAAGACATATCATCCAAGCCCACCACGATCCGCCAGTACATGGACACCCGGGAATCAACAGAACAATTAAGATGGTCGAACGGTACTACTGGTGGCCTGGACTACGACAAGAGGTGCAAGACTACGTCAAAGGATGTGCAGACTGCCAATGAGTCAAGATCAACAACCGACCCACGCGCGCCCCACTGCAACCCATATTCCCAAAACCGGAAGCCATGCCATTCGAAACTATAGCGCTGGACTTCATCACGAAATTGCCCCAAGCGGACGGCTGCGACACGATATTGACAGTAACAGATCACGACTGCTCAAAAGCGGCCATATTCATCCCCTGTCTAGAGGAAATAAGCGCCGAGGGGACCGCAGCCTTGTACGTGAAACACGTCTTCTCCAGATTCGGATTACCGGCGCGCATCATCAGTGATCGAGATCCCCGATTCGCGTCCAAGTTCACACGCGAACTGTGCAAGAACTGTGCAAGATACTGGGAATCGAACAAAACATCTCCACGGCCTATCATCCCAGAACAGACGGACAATCAGAACGCACCAATCAATGGCTAGAGCAGTACCTACGCTTCTGGGTCAACGAACGCCAAGACGATTGGACCCACTATCTCCCAATGGCGGAATTCACGCACAACAACTGGCCCAACGAATCCACAAGGGAATCCCCTTTCAATATCCTCATGGGGTATAACCCACGCGCCGACTGGATTGACCGACCTTCCCCTATTCCCCAAGTAGCACTTCGCGTCAAACAATTCAAAGAGGCTAGAACACACGCCCAGGAACTGATGAGAAAAGCGCAGCAGGGGTGGATCAAACACAAAGATACGCCCAAGTATCAAATCGGAGACCTGGTCTGGCTCGAAGGACGCCACCTACGTACCAACCAACCAACCACAAAGCTTGCGCCCAGAAGACATGGCCCCTTTAAGGTCACTCAGGTGATGTCCGCAGTCAACTACCGATTAGAACTTCCCACGCAGTGGAGCATTCACCCAGTGTTCCATACGGACCTTCTGACTCCATACCGCGAAACTCCCACACACGGCCCCAACTATCAGCGCCCACCGCCAGATCTGATTGATGGCGAAGAAGAATACGAAGTTGAAAAGATTCTAGACTCTCGGCGCTTCGGCAGAACAAAGAAACTGCAGTATTTGGTCAAATGGCGCGGATACCCGGATTCCAATAATCAATGGGTCTCGAAGGATGACGAGACCTCCGTCCCGTCAAGACGAGGCTCAGGTACAAGAAGATCGAGCATACGACCGGTACCTGTCGCAGGAGCATTGCCCCCTCAATCAACATCTCACGTATGGGACTCACCTCACAGAAACTCACGACGAAACCCCGCCGCTATGCAGCATGGACGGGGAACCACTCACTCTCCCCCCATCGGAAAGATCCGAGAAACGCCGCCTCTACCGTCCGGAGGAACACAGTCCAGTTTCCCGATCTTGCGTGGAAACTCCGCCACCACGCGGGTTCCACCACAACAGGGGAGTACACTTCATCCCCTTCCAGATTCGCGACGCTCAGGGCCGGTTGCACCCAGCTCGGTATACGCAGCTCGTCTTTACGGCGGACCCCTTCGTCCTTGCCTACAGACGAGGCAGCAACCAGCAGTACGGCAAGTCGGTGCACGCCGCCCCCAACTACGACCAACCCACACCCACCTACCACGACGACGACCTGGTCTTCTTAGACCAGGACAGCAACTACCGCGAGTCGGTCGACATGGCCTGCATGGCCATGAACGATCTGACGGTCACCGCAGAGGTGCACCGCTACCGCTGCCTCCAAGCGGGATACACGGCCAAGGAGGAGGAGCTCAGGAAGAAAATAGACGAGCTCGACAAGATCGGGCGCATGCGCAGGGAGTGTGTACTGCGCCTCCAATGCGCCAACGCCATCAAGCGTATCGAAGACGAATGGGACTCCTACCACCCTGGAGTCGAGGAGGGAGCCCGGATTGCGCACCTCCGAGAAGAGATCTGCCGCGGTCGGTCTGGTGCCTGTCATGGACGCGTATTATTTTTATCTTATTTTTGCGCATTTACACGCATTTATTTGGTGAAGATATAAGGGCCAAAGTACTGATACAAGTTAATCGCACAGGCTGCCACCCATGTGCACGTGACCGTGGGACAAGAGTCCCTTATACGCTTAGTTAGTTCTTGATTGGATGGAAGGAGATGGAAGACTCTAGAAGGGTCTAGAACGTATTTACATCATGATCAGTAATTTACGCTTACTTGCTGTATTAGGTTTTACTCAGCAAGTGGGGCCGCTCGTAAGCGCGATGACATGTGCATCAGTCAGCACAATAAGAAGCGCTATTAATAGACACGACGCGTCAGCTCCTGAGTCAAGGGGTCTTACTGTACACTTAGTAATAGTGTTTAGACTCAGTTCAAGCTCAGCTACAGTAGCGTATATAAACCCTCATGTAGCGTCCTGAGTGGAACCAACTTGTCCTCTTGGTTCTCCACTCAGGTGCGTATCTCTCTGTATTCTCCACACTCCATCAATCTGAACTTGTCCTCTTGGTTCTCCACTCAGCATGCCACAGCGTGATCTTGCAGTTAGGGTCTTGCATAAAGCCCCCAAGTTCTGCACTCTCCACTGTGACTGTACGTTTGGCGCGTGACTTGTCTCCGCGTCAGGTTGGGTGTGCTTACCGGTTCAGTTCAGCTAAACATTCACTTGACTTGACGTAGCACGGCAGTCGCACCGCTACAGTGCCCGATCCTGAAAAGGGGGTGATGTTACGTTTCGGCCCGGAAGTGGACACTGACGCTCGGGAATGACACCACATCAGCAGTATATCGTCATGGACTTATTGGATCAGTCAGCCGGGTAAGCTCCGGCGCATGTGATTGTGTACGATAACGGATCGGATCATGACTCGATGTGACTCACTCCTAGGATAGCTGTAGTAGGGTTTGCTCTACTTACACCATTGGCTAGGATAGTTTGGAGCGGCGCTTGAAAGCCCGCGAGTATCTGTATAAGTAGTAGTCGTGGAAGACCAGGATCGCCATCTTGGTCTTCTTCCAATACCACTATCTTCGTTGTTTCATCATCTCTAGGGCTCTCCTCCCTTGAAGTGAGTCCTCTCCGGCATATCCCCTTAGACCAGGGATCCCCGTGAGCTTATCCCGAGTTCCCTCCGTGGGCAGTGGACGCATATCCTCTTGGATCGGTATATCATCGCGTATTCCTCTACCATAACGAACGAGTCGCCAAGCCCTACGGCTACATCTACATTGTCGACCATCCTTCGTGGAGGACTATCGTACCTCTTGACGAACCCCCGGCGAACGTACCTCAAGAGGAAGACCTACACGCCTTCATCGCATTGAACGGGGACCTAGCCCCACATCCAGCTGAGTATCCAGACGCCATCACCAATCGCCTGTTCTACAGACCGTTTAGGATCGCCGCGACATCCGAGGCCTAAGTCAGGCAAACGTCCATGGTAGACGTTACACTCCCCATAACACAAGGTCCCGACATTGCCCACGCCCAGTCTGACACAGGTAAAACCACCACTTTCTCCATCGCCATGTTCCAGTCCATCAACGTTACGAGTCTACGACAAGGTACTTGTTTTGGTTTTGGTTTTTTCACTCACATTTTGTGCAATACTGTCCCACTCAACCACAAAGCAGTTGGAGATCTCTCATGGGTGAGTACAGTCCGAGCTTTAAGTCCCACTTTCTGTTTTCAATCCCAACCCAGTTCCCAAATTGCCTCAGAAGATCCCAATGCACCTTTCATCTTCAGCAGGTACAGCTCTTGTTCATCATGTCATCAGTGAACAGCCTGAAACCTGACTCCAACTTTGGATGCAGAGGTTACACATCTCCCCTGAGCGCGACGTCTGAGGGCGAATCGTACCTGCGCTTCACATGCGCCAGGCCTTCTCCTGCCCACAGACAGGTTCACGCGAGCGGCAACAGAAGACACTGCACTCGAGTCATTTCAAATCAAAATGTGTTTTTTTTTCCATCGCCCACTTCTGTGAGCTCATAGGCACCTATCCAGCGTGCATCACCATCGTCGGCCACAATTTCAAGTGGCATTGCTTCGGGCAACTCCACTGCACTGGCCCAAGCTCAGACAGCGGTCTCTTCGTGCAAGGTAATGGCTTTGAGCTGCCATGGATCACCGGAATGAGCGCACTAACTCGCTGCTACTTGGACTGTGACCATGACGTAGTACAGTATTAGGATGCCCAGGTGTTGTAGGATCAACAATACCATGTATCGTAGATGTTCTGTGTACACATAATAGACCCAATTTCTGCGAAAAATAAGCCAGGTGTTAAATAATTAAGGATGGACTCAGCTGTGAATGTAACGCCACCACAGGGGCGTTAGGTACGACGTGTACCACGTTAAGTCAACGGGATCGGAAGAGCGTGAGTCGATTAAGACTCAGTCTGGTGATGCACAAGTATCGCTCGGCTTCCCTGGAACTGAGGATAATAGAGGAAAGGCAGGGCTCAAGCGCAACGGCGAGCGAAGGTGTGAACTCAAGCGCAAAGGCGAGTCGAGGGTCATTCGTGAGGCAAAGACGATGTGGTATTACACAAGAAGTCAAGTCTACCGTACAAGCTAGGTAGGGCATGACTTATATACTGTTACAGGATGTTTGCGATGAGCAAACATATGGCGCGAGTATGAGTCAAAAGTCCCGAAGCGTAAACAAGGGGAATGGTCATAAGTAGTACAAGGGAATCCCGCGGGGTCACGCGCGCCTCAGAAATAGTCAGCGGACGAAAAGAAGCGTAAGTCGACCAATCCTATCGCCGAGGCGCAAAGTGCGAGATAAGAGTCATGAGACGCGAGGCATCGGATCGTATCATAATCGTACAACCAAGTCAGCAGGTGAAAATCGTAACATTACCCCCCCGTCAGAATTGAAGTCGCCTCGACTTCAACTAGTCACTCGTGTAAGCATAGTCTTCCTCGGCAGGGATGTTCGCAGGAATAGGAGAAGGGGTACGGGGGCAGGTGTGCCGACGCAGGAACATGAAGCGTCCCCTTTCTCCACAGTCCCAACACATCTCGTACATAGGGCACTTGATCTCCTCGTGAGTGGCGTCGTACCGCAGACACTTCCCACACCATCGAGGGCGCGTGTCCGGGTCTATGTGAGCGGGCGTCATGGGAGAGAGTCGACGGATGAGACAGGCATCGAGCCTATGCGCTCGACTCCCACACCATTGACACGGCTCCCTCGCTCGCCGCTCTGGGCACTCGGCCACCAGGTGTTCCGTGGACTTGCACTGGAAGCACTTGTGCTTACGCCCGCCGCCCTCCCCATGAAGGCAGGGCATTTCGCTAGGTCCAGCATCACGTGGGGCGAGGGGGGTGTACTCTGGCGAGCCTCGGGGGCGCACGGGCTTCACGTGAAGCTCGGCATATTTGTCGGCGATGAGAGGAATGGCCCGAGCGTACTGAAGACGCTTCTGGACTGAGGAGAAGTCCATGTCGAGGTGGAACTGGTCCCGTGTCAGTTCCGTCTCAAGGCGCCGAATGTCCGACTGGCGAGTACGAATGGCGTCTCGACGCGTAAGGCATTCGCGGAGACGGGACACCTCGGCGTGAAGACGGGGTTGATGAAGTTTGACTAGCACTTCGTTGAGGACAATGGCGCGGGGATCATGAGGGTGAAACATATTGATCTGGTTGTCGGTGATGTGTTGCGCGAGCTGACCAGTATACACTTCATTGAGGAAGACCTGGGACGCGTAACAAGGATGGCCTTTCCCCATCGTCCCGACGACCTCCTGGTAATTATGGCGGTAGTAAATATATCGCGCGGTCTGTTTAATAGTTCCCGTCTCTCCGACTAGGAGGGGGAAGAACGTGGGGAGTGATGGGTCGTTGCGGAAGAAGGGGATGCCGGGGTCCTCATTCTCCTTGTCCTCCTCATCATCTAGGAGGGCAAGGGCGGGGTTGGGCTCGACGACGCGGGTCTGAGGGATGGGCGTGAACGTGTGGTCCATCCCGGTGGGGAACGGTGGCATGGGGATATGAGTGGCGAGGACCGCAGGAGGCGACAGCGGTGGTGGAGGGGAGTGAGGGATGGTGAGCTCAGGTGGGTACGCGGGTGTAGCAGGAACGTGGACGGTGACTGGGAGCAGTGGAAGGTGGCCGCCCGATTGCAGCAGGCTGAATACCTTATTCTTAAGGACCGCCTCGGCAAAGGAAAGCCCCAGCGAAAGAAGGGCGGCCAAAGCCGAGAGCAGTGGGTGCAAGCCCTCAAAGGAACACGCGACCCCAACGCCATGGATGTTGGACGCGCTAGAGCCTCCATGGCCCTCACCGATACCGACAAAGCCCGCCTTCAGAAGGAGGGAAGATGTTTTAGATGCCAAGCGCAAGGACATATCTCGCGTAACTGTCCTCAAAAGGGCATGCGAGTGGCTGCCACCACGTCTGCCATGGCACCACCCCCCATGTCCCCGCGATCACCAGCCCTGACTTCCTCGGGTTCAAGTTTATCAGCTCCTGCCGTCTCTTCTTTCGCCATACAATCTAGTCGTGTACTATCGAACGAAGAGCAGGCGGATCTACAGATCGCAGCGATGAAGGCACAGACTCAGGAGGTGCGAGACCTCATGGTAGAAAAGTTATTCGGACGAGAGGATTTTCTCGACGCTTGAACCCTGCGGCCTGGGCTAGAGCATTAAACCTAAATGTGTACACTAGCAGATACCGATCCATGCGAATTCCAGTCCTCTTTAAATCTGCACACGCAATGGCCGAACGACAAGTCCTTATCGACTCGGGAGCTACCGACAACTTTATATGCTCCTCGCTCTTAAAACGACTCCAAATCGGAACAAGGGATGTCACTCACCCTATCCGTATTTGGAATGTAGATGGCACCCACAACCAGGATGGTGCTATCACGCAATACACGGATCTTACCGTACGAACGGGAAAAGAAGAGAGGACACTTCGCTTCTTGGTTACGAACCTGGGAAGGGACGAAGTGATCCTGGGATACCCTTGGTTCACGGCCTTTGAGCCCGCGATCAAGTGGGGGGACGTGACGCTGAACGAAGAATTTCAGCCGGTCGTAGTCTCGAGCCTTCACTTGTCAGACAAAGCCACGCCAATGGAAGCTTCCATTCAGGCGTTGGAGACATATGAACTTGACGAGGAAGCGTGGGAACAGCTCATGGACGACGAGCGAGAACCCCAAATCGCCTTCTTGCGAAAAACCACGACCGCTTCTGAGTTGGCGCAGCAGGAGGCCGCGAAGAAGAAGGAGCGTACGTTTGAGGAGATGATCCCAGAAGAGTACCGGTGAATTGACAGGGTGCTGGAAGCGGACAGCGTTGACTACTAACTGGTTTGGTAGTCCGTCTTGGAATAACTCCAATGTCGTGGCTTCGTCAGGGTTGTACCCTGCCTTCGTGACGAGGTTCTGGAACGTTGTGACATAGGTGTTGATATCTCCTCCCTTCATTGTGAGGGTTTGGAGTGCTTTGCGTGCGTTGGTTTGTTCGGATGTGTCAGTGTAGGCCTGTACGAACTGGTCTCTGATGGTAGTCCATAAGACTTTGTTTTGTCGGAGGACTCCTGCCGCAATCTGGTCCTCCAACCATTGTGCCTGTTCATCAACCCAGTCGTTTACTAATGGGCCTCGGATGTATGACAGGAAGGTCATGGCTCACGAGGCTGGGATCGATAGCTGATCGACGGTGGGGTTCATCTCCTTGTAGAGTCGAAACGCTCGCAAGAAAGCCTTGCTTTTGTCTCTGACTCCAGTAAACTCGGGAGGGGGGTTTCCTCCCAGTCGTCTGTTTCCTCCGGGGGCTGGCGCTGCTCCTCCTGGTGCAGCGCCACCGCCACCACCACCGCTACCAGATGGTACGGGTGCGCTACCACTAGGCGGGTTGGGTGCTCCTCCTCCTCCAGCGCCACCACTGGTGAGAGTCGTACTGGCCGAGGCTTGCTGGGTTTGGGACATTGCATGAGTCTGGAAATGTGTCGTTGGGTTGGGTAGGTTTGTTGTAGGTACAGAGACACTAGGTGATGGGGAATTGTCGTCGACGGCAATGCCAGAAGTAGTGTGAGTCGTGAGGGGTCCGACTCCGAGTGCCTGTGGTACTATGCTGATAGTGTACCACTGGCCTTTCTTTGCAGAATAGTCAATGTATGCCCACTGTCGTAGTTCTTCAAGATAGTGGACCTGTCGGTATTTCTGGGTGTTAGGATGGAAGAGGAAATATCCTTCCACTCCTTCGTGTTCCTTCCAAACGACGGCTCCTTTGACTTTATCGGAAAGCTCGTCGTCACTGTATCTGTCGATGTATTCTGCCTGAAACTGGGATCTGGAGCGACTGTGAAGATTCGCCACTGTGAGAGACTTGACTTAATGTAACGCCACCACAGGGGCGTTAGGTACGACGTGTACCACGTTAAGTCAACGGGATCGGAAGAGCGCGAGTCGATTAAGACTCAGTCTGGTGATGCACAAGTATCGCTCGGCTTCCCTGGAACCGAGGATAATAGAGGAAAGGCAGGGCTCAAGCGCAACGGCGAGCGAAGGTGTGAACTCAAGCGCAAAGGCGAGTCAAGGGTCGTTCGTGAGGCAAAGACGATGTGGTATTACACAAGAAGTCAAGTCTACCGTACAAGCTAGGTAGGGCGTGACTTATATACTGTTACAGGATGTTTGCGATGAGCAAACATATGGCACGAGTATGAGTCAAAAGTCCCGAAGCGTAAACAAGGGGAATGGTCATAAGTAGTACAAGGGAATCCCGTGGGGTCACGCGCGCCTCAGAAATAGTCAGCGGACGAAAAGAAGCGTAAGTCGACCAATCCTATCGCCGAGGCGCAAAGTGCGAGATAAGAGTCATGAGACGCGAGGCATCGGATCGTATCGTAATCGTACAACCAAGTCAGCAGGTGAAAATCGTAACAGTGAATAAGCGAGAATTAAGCCCCATTTCAGGAATTGAATCTACTTATTTGCTTAACTGAGTTAAACCTCAGCTATTCTGAAATGTGATTAATGCCTGCTTAATCTTGCTTAGCCCGCTTATTACTCAAATAAGTGAAAAATTAAGCGAGTGTCGTCTTGCTGATGCACGTGCCACACCACATAACGGCTCATAGACTCATGTTTCAGATATGTTTCAGACGTGGTTTATATCCAGAGATCAGCTTATCTGATCTGTGATTGTATCTGTTCTGTGTTTCAGTTGCAGCTTATATCTGGACATCGGCTTATCTGATGCCCTTTCAGTGTTTCACTTAGGTTTCAGTGTAGTCCCCTGATGTGCTGGCTTTCCACTGTACTGTTCTCTGTTTCGACTCTCGTCTGCTGGCAGACAGACACATAATCCTCATAGTGCTGGCAAGAGCCAGTCAAACTGTATATAAGCATGTAGTCTACAGTGTAGAATCCTTGTCTTAGTCTTCTTAACAATATAGCCCACTTCCTCTCCTTGTCCTTGAAGCTCGACGCTCCCTCGCTTAGTAAGCGACTGGCCTGGGATCCCAGACCCTTGCCAGCAAGCAAGGAAGCGTCCCTCGGATGGTAAACGTCGAAGGGTCATACAGACCCTAGCCCAGTCTCGTGGAACGATCCGGGTGATCGTAACAATGAGGGGGCAGCAATGGCCTGCAACGTTCAGGTTGAGCAAGGAAAAAAAAAGGAAAAAAAAAAAGAAAAGAAAAGAAAAGATATCTTGTTGCACTTCGACGAAGCCCAGTGCGTCATCTGCCACATCTTGACCACGAGTGAGGATGGGAAAGGGGCTTGAAAGGGTGGGTCTTGGGAGGCTGGACGAGGGGTGGAAGTGGGAGCACAGGCAGGAGTAAGGTGGAGAGAGAATATGATACGTCGTGTTGAGTGGAGGCTTAATCTGTGGTGTGGGAATGTGTTGTTGACCTGTTTCTCCCATATATGGACAAGTTTTTTTTATGTTCTTCTCTTACCACCACAACATTATTCCACGCAGACCATCCCCATGGCTACGCAAGATAGAGGACGTGGTTGAGGACGAGCTAGCCTTCAGCCCAATGCACAAGATAAGTTCTTTTTTTTTTTTTTTTCTTTCCGCTCACCTTCAACGTTGCAGGCCATTGCCATCCCCGAGCCACCTCCATCCTGCCCCGACACCCCACCATCGCCAACCCACCTCGCCGCCCCAACACGGCGTGCAAGACCTTCAGCTGAATGATTAAGATACATTTTTTTTTGTTTTCTTCTTTTTGTTTCCCGCTCACCCTGAAGAACGCGAACCACCTCCATCCTGCCCCACCACCGCCAACCCACCTCACCGACCCAACATGGCACGCCAAGACCCCGCCAACCCGCCATGCCGCCTCAAAGTGGCACGCAAGGCCCAGCCGCCACCGGCCCCCACGCCATCCCGACATGGCACACAACACCCCGCCACCCACCACCGACCCCAATGCCACCCCGACACGGCACGCAACACCCTGCCACATGCTGACTCACCACCACCCCAACCCAACACACGCCAAGACCCTGCCACGTCGCACAAGACCCCGCTGACCCACCACGCTGCCTCAACACGGCACACAAGGCAGCCACTACCAACCCCATGACACGGTGCACACGACCATGCCACCCTTTGACTCACCACCACCCCAACGAGTACTCAATACTTACAATGTACATATTTTAGCATTTGTTTTTTATATTGTAGTAATTGAAATATATATTTTTCATCTATCAAAAAGTGGGAACTGATTACAATTGGTAATGCCTAGCTGGGTCAGTACTTACGATGTACATATTTTAGCTTTTGTTTTTTGTATTGTAGTAATTGAAATATATAAATGGTTTATCTTGTTGAAAACATGGGAACTGATTACAATTATTATATTGTTTTTTAAATGGTTATAATATCATTATAATTGGCTGATTTTTTCTGCATATTATTTTATTTTAGCAATAAAAAAAGGTATTAAAAAATAGAGCAATGTTACAATTTAACTTGCCAACTTGTCCAACTTGCACCACTTTCTTGCTGGTGCACCAGCAGAAAGTTGGGAAAGTCCTGGCAGTAACACGTCATCTTGCTGATGCAAGGCAACTGCATCAGGAAAATGTTGATTTTTCTTAATGGTCCTTAACAGTGCTTAATATGACTTAACAACAGTTTCAAGCAACCTAAAGCCAGATTTTGCTAAGCCTGACCCTGCTTGGATCAAGTCAAGCCTCGCTCTGAACTTGACTTAATTGCAGCTTATTGACCTTATTGTCTGGCTTATTTCAACTTGGACTCTTTCTTGGGCAGGCTCCACCAGGCTCAACACAAATATAAGCCTTGGTATAAGGAGTCTTAAGTCAACTAAGCAATCTGATTATCACACAGCTTTCAAAATACAGAAAAATCAACTTTATTTCATAGGGTTACAATATCTACAGGTAATAATATACAAAGGAGGCCATACCCCTGCTGCCATCCCCGCCGCCCTCCGCCGCTACCTCACCATTATTGTAACGTCTACCACGGACGTTTGCCTGACTTAGGCTTCGTTGGTCGCGGCGATCCTATACGACTTAAACCAGAGGCGATTGGAAGGGGCGTCGTAGTACTCAGCTGGATGTGGGACGAGCGATCCGTCGATAGCAATGTACCCGTGTATGTCTTCGAGTTGTGGGATTCCGACAGGTGGGTCTTCAATAGGTACGAGGGAAGTCCAATCAGGATGGTTGAGGATGTAGATGTATCCGTAGGGTCGTCCCACGCGTTCGTTGTAGTAGAGATACGTCTTGTGACAGATGGTGCTGATTGGATATGTGTCCACTGCCCGCGAAGGGGAACTCAGGATAAGCTCACGGGGATCCCTGGTCTAAGGGGATATACCGGAGTTACTCACTTAACAGGGGGAGGAACCCTTTAGAGAGGAGAGACGACGAAGATGGTGGTATTGAAGAAGACCAAGATGGCGATCCTGGTCTTCGACCTCGACTACTTATACAGATACTCGCGGGCTTTCAAGCGCTGCTTCAAACTAAACTAGCCAATAGCGTAAGTAGAGCAAACCCTAATACAGCTATCCTAGTGTGAGTCACATCGATAGGAGATCCGAGCCGTTATCGTACACAGTCACATGCGCCGGAGCTTACCCGGCTGACTGATCCAACAAGTCCATGACGATATGCTGCTGACGTGGTGTCATTCCCGAGCGTCAGTGTCCACTTCCGGGCCGAAACATAACAATTATCGCACCTCCATCGCCGTCGTTGTCCTGCCGTCGTTGTCGTTGTCGCCATCATTGTCGCCGTCGCTGCCACCACTGTCGTGGCGATATCGCCTCACCGTCGTTGCCACCGTTGTGGCGATGTCGCCTCACCATCGTCGCTGCCATCATGGCGATGTCGCCTCACCATCGTCGCCGTCGTCGTGGCGATGTCGCCTCACCATCGTCGCTGCCGTCGTGGCGATGTCACCTTGCCATCGTCGCCGCCGTCATGGCAATGTCACCTCACCATTGTTGCCGCCGTCGTGGCGATGTCACCTCACCATTGTCGCCGCCGTCATGGCGATGTCGCCTCGCCATTGTCGCTGCCGTTGTGGCAATGTCGTGGCAATGTCGCCTCGCCGTCCACGGCTGTGTCATCATCGTCATGTGCACATGGGCCCCTGGCAGGCAGTGGTGGACGTGGCGCGCAGGGTAGCCGTGTGGGCCTGCAACCAGCGTCAGCACATTGTAGGCTCGAACGAACTGATAACGTACTTTTTGATTTGTTGGGGTGTGTCCTGCGTGGGGACCCGCACGCGGCGGGTTAGTGTCGTGGTTGGTCTTGCGTGCCGCGTCATAGCAGCTCTTGCACGCTGTGATGGGGTGGGGGTAGGTGGACCTGCATGCGGCGAGGGGTGGGTGGAGGCGACGGCCACGGGCTTAAGGCAGAGGCAGCGGAAGGTGCTTGAAGGGTGGGGAAGCACGGAGATGCCTTTGCATGGGTAGGAGAGGTGGGCGGCTTGAAGGACTCAGGTGCAGTAGCGGCAGGTGAGGAAAATATGGGCTCTGTAACGCCAATGAGAACAAATCAAAATGAAAGAAAAAAACGAACGTATCTTGATACACTGGACCAAAGCCCAGCTCGTTCTGGCGGTGTGACAGTGGCTTGCGTGCCCGTGGGGTACACTGATGGGAGCGTGCAACGGCAGCTCAAAGACAGTTAAACAAATTAAAAAAGAAAAAGAAAAACCACACCTAAGGGCGGCAGCGCTCTTGAGGAGGGTGAATCGTGGCAAAAAAAAAAAGTGGCTAAGTCATGGCTGATGGTTCAATTTCCCACGCCACAGATTGAGCCTCCGCAGACACACATTTCCATCAAGTTCAACTTGGACGTAGTTACTGTACTGTATATGTAGTGGACTGACATCGATCGCAGGACTTCCCATTGCCACACAACTGCTGTGGCATTACACCCCACGACAATGGTTGCTGGCCGCCAGCCTCCGACATCACCACCCCAGTTGTAAGTGCTTTAAATCCGTCCACCCACTCTTTTCACTAACGAGCAGCAACGCCACCATACCGATGTCACCACCGACATCCACCACCCCACGTGGACCCAAACTACGCCCCTACCACCACCATAATCGAACCCTGTGCGCCTATCAAAACGACAATGCAGCCACAAGGTGTGTGCAACAACGCAGCTGCAGGGCGTACATGACAATGCAGCTGCGGTGTGTGCACAGCAACCAGTGCGCGACTCATGACACAACTGTGCAAAGATGTGCCTGTGATGATGGCGATGACCATGAAGACGACGACCACGACCATGGACATAGCAAGGGCTCAGGCTGCTGTGGTACCGATGACGACGGCGATGACAATGGGGCAGCGGCGGGTGGCATAGGCGGTGGGGATGGGGACAGCAGCAGGGATAGTGAGCACGGCGATGGTGATGGCGATGGTGATGGCGATGGTGATGGCGATGTGGGCAGTGGTGATGCGGACGTGGATGGTGACAACGGGGATCGGGTGGCGACGGTGGTGATGCGGGCGCAGGCACGGACGGTGGGGACGCAGACGGGCACCACTTTGCTACTTGTACATATTGTGTCTTACGAATAAAATTGCTTTTGGTATTTGAGTTCCTTGGTAATTCTGCTTATACTAGGTTAGCCCAGCTTTCACTTACCTCTTATTTACTTGCTATGCTTTACATACTTATGATTTACTTGGGTTTTTGCTCATGCTTACTGACTACTTCACTAAGTAGAAATAAGCATCTTAAAATGGCTTTGCAGGCTTATTCATGAAATAAGCAAACCAAGCCTATTAAGATTTTTCTAGATTTTGCTGATGTGAGGTGTGCACCAAACTTGATTCTTAGCTCATGCCCATGCAGCTCGTCAGAGATCTTAGTCTTTATTTGGGAATGATGCATGGATGTGTTGAGGGGGCACACAGTGAACATGAGACAAGTACGGAAAAGACAGACAGACTCTGAGTATGCCATCAAGGACCTGACATACAAAGTCAGTGCGTAGTAGACCAGTGAGTGCTTGCCATAATGGGGTGCAATGAGTCTAAGTCACATACAACAGGTCACAAGTCTAGCCAGCGTGAAGCTCCTCGTCCCTGCTATGCACCCAGATGCAGAACTAGACAGGTGCCTCCTGAAAATGGGGTGTCACACCTGTGAAATACTACCTCCCTTAAATGCCCCATTTGTCATTGCAGTCCCCTTGCAACAGTCTGCACTCTAGGTCAAGAGAGAGGGGGAGCATGTGCCATATATCAAAGGTACAGTCCAAGCTCAGGCTTGCATACACCTTAAAAGTGTACTGTTTGCTTCAGCACACAATAGCATGAAGAGTAAGCCTCTATGATGAACAGTGCACATATAGGACTATACTCACAGTGGACAGAGGAGACTGTGGTGAGATATAGAGGGTGACTGGAAGCAGCAGCAGAGTAAGATCTAGCAAGTGAAGCAGATAGAGTGTCTGGCACACAGCAGATGAGAACTGATGTTTATACAAGAGTGGGGAACATACCTGGCACACAGCAGATGAGAACTGATGTGGACCAGGAGCGTACAAGCTGTACTACTTATACAAAATACAGGAGTGACACTAGTACAACAGTAGTAACACAGAGTCACACAATACAAGGAGCGTTGTTCTACAGAGGGACACAAAGGAGTGTTCAGAAGGAGAACAAGAGCGCAAAGAACAAGGAAAGCCTAGACTATGATATCATAGTGACATCACAATAAAGATAAGACAAAGGAAGTGAGTACAAGGACGAAATACAATAGGAGTCCAGAGGAGTCCATGATGTCATTGTACAGTGATGTCATAGATAAGAAAGTCCGAGATTGTAAAGATCATAATAATCTAATCTACATAAGTCCAATATATCTTATCTAAAGCAGTCCGTTATCTGCGTGTCCATTTGAGCCGCTAAGTGCGCACAGGTCACTTATCAACATCTCCCCGTGATCAGCAATCTGGGACTAGCACAAGCCCATGTCAACATTGTGTTGCTGCAGCAGGACACGCGCAAGCGACTTGGTAAAGCCATCCGCAACCATTTCCGCAGTAGGGGTTCTAATGAGGGTGATGGTCCCCTTTTCGATGTATTCCCTTATGACATGATGCCTAATGGCAATGTGCTTCGATCGCCTCCCAGTGACAGGGTTCAAGGCCAAGTCAATGGCACCCTTGTTGTCACCATGCAGTGGGATGGGGTCGTCGACCTCGTACCCGAGTTCCGCAAGGAAGCTCTGATACCAAGCGGCTTGGTTGGCCGCATCGGTCATGGCCATGTATTCCGCCTCTGTAGTGTTTTGGGCCACTGTCTTTTGCTTTCGCGAAGACCAGCTTATTGCACCATTGGCTAAAAGGAACACATAACCCGAAGTGGAGTGTCTGTCGTCAACCTGGTCGCCCAGGGAAGAATCAGAGTAGCCATGAAGGCCGTCTCCACTGGCGCCATCGTAGACTATCCGCATGTCCACAGTGCCTACTAGGTAAGCCAGAACGTATTGCGCAAGCCGCAGATGTTGTGGTGAGGGGTTCGCTGCATACTGCGCCAGACGTGACACAGCGAAGGAAATGTCTGGTCTAGTACCAATCTGAACGTACAGCAGACTACCAATGAGTGACTGGTAGTGCGTAATGTCAGAGGCAGTAGCCTGACCCGTATATTTATGAAGGTGCTCGTCAGCACCAGCGGGCAAGGGTGTGGAGTGTGGAGTGGCATTAGACATGCCAAAGCGTTCAAGGACATCCTTGACATAGCCAGACTGATCTATTTTGATGCGTCTGAGGGAGCGGTTACGCACAATGCGCATACCAAGATAGGACTCTATCTCCCCGAGATCTGTCATCTCATAGCGTTCAGAAAGATCTGACTTCAAACGCTTAATCCTTTCCAAGGAAGCACCCAATATAGTGATGTCGTCAACGTAAACGATAACGAAGAGTGGTCCATCCCCCTCTCGTTGAGGCAACACATATACGCCGGCATCAGCAAACGTCCGCTTAAAGCCGAGTGCAAGTAACACTCCATGGAATTGCAAGTTCCATGCACGGGAGGCTTGTTTGAGACCATATATCGCCTTGACTAGGCGACACACCTTCGTCTCTGCACCAGTGGTGATGAACCCTTGTGGTTGCTCCATGTAAATCTCCTCGTCAAGCACGCCATTGAGGAACGCAGACTTGACATCCATTTGATGGATGTGCCAGTCCTCTAGCGCGGCCAACGCCAGAAGTAATCTCAGCGACTCGAATTGTGCGACGGGAGAGAAGGTTTCATCAAAATCTATGCCAGGGATTTGCGTAAACCCCTTAGCCACCAAGCGAGCTCTGTAGCGGCCATCCGCCTTGAGCTTGAAGACCCATTTGGATTTTACTGCCTTGTGATTAGGCGGGAGATCTACTAACTCCCAGGTGCCATTATGGGCAAGTGCGTCCATTTCATACTGGCACGCCTTAGTCCACTCATCTGCATCCACAGACCGCATGGCCTCTGCGTAAGATGCAGGATCTCTTCCTATATAAGCCGCAGCCAACAGCTCCGCATATCCCAACCGTCTGCCACACATGGCCACATTATCCGCTGAGAAATAGCGGGGGTTGGGCACAGGTGCACGGGCAGAGCGTCTAGGCGCATTGTCCATTTCGCGCAACAGCTGACTACGCTGTGCACGGTCCTCAAAACCTCCCGGCATATCTGGGGAGGGAGGAGGGACATGGCGCATAATGCGCGTTGCGCTTTGACGCGGCGGTGGCGAAGTGGGAGTGGGCTGCTCACGCTTGGGCGTGACAGGAAGAGTGGGTGGTGCAGGTGGTGGTGGCGTGTGTGGACGCTCTTGTTTAGGGTCTAGAATGTCTTCAACATCCTCCTCCTCACTAGTGTCTGAGTGTGCAGGGGAGGGTGCTCGCTGTGGTGGTAACGCCGACGTGCTAGGTACGGCAATCACTGGTGGAGGTAGTGGCTGTGAGGCCACTTGAGAAGGTTGTGGGTGTGGCTCAACACCCTGGAGGGACGGGAAGCTACTCTCGTCAAATGTCACATCCCTGGACAAACGGACAGAGCGGGTTTGGCGGTCCCAGAGCTTATAGCCCTTAGATTCGGGCTCAAACCCAATAAGCGTGACTTCAATAGCCTTCGCATCCAATTTGCGACGCTTATCAGCGGGTACGTGCATGTACCCCTTGCATCCAAAGACGCGTAAATGAGAGACATCTGGTACTTTGCCAGAGTACCAGAGCTCATAAGGTGTGCGCCACTTGAGCGTACGGGTGGGAGAGCGGTTGTAGATGTGTACCGCAGTGCTCATAGCATGCTCCCAAAAGCCTTTAGACATGCCTGCTGTATGTAGCATGGCCATTGCCTTATCCGTAATGGTGTGGTTAAACCGCTCGGCTTTCCCGTTCGACTGTGGTGAACCTGGCATCGTAAGGTGATGCTCTATCCCTCTCTGCTTGAGAATGTCCTGTACTTGGCTCGCCATGTACTCGCCTCCGCGGTCAGAGTGGAGTGCGCGCAGTTTATGGGACGTCTGGGTTTCACCCCAGGCCAAATACATCTGCAGCGCCTTCACAAACTGATCCTTCGACTTAATAAAGTACACCACTGCATGCTTGGAGTGGTCGTCTATGAAGGTGGCGGTGTACGCGGAGCCTTGTAGGGACTGAGTTTGCATTGGACCGGCGAGGTCACTGTGTACAATCTCAAAGATACGGGTTGTCCTTTTGGTGGAGGACGCAGAGAAGGGTTGGCGAGTTGATTTGCCTAACTCGCACCCACGACACACAGCAGTGTGCGTAGTAGAGCTGTCAATGTCCATGCCAGTAGTGGCAGAGGGACCGTACGACTTAAGAGCAGCAGGGGAGATGTGTCCCATGCGCTGATGCCAGATATAAAGAGTGGTGGCAGCACTTTTGACGTGAGCATTGAGGCCAATGCTTGAAGCGTCCAACCAGTAAAGGTTGTCCTCCAAGTAGCCAACAGCTACACATTGTTTATTGACAGATATTTTGAAAGAGCCACTGTCAAAGGCCACTTCCGCACCCTTTTGTGCTAGAGCACGCGTCGACAAGAAGCGTGTCTTCACCTGTGGAAGGTGTAGCACATTGCTGAGGGTGATAGGAATGCCTTGGCTCGTAGTGAAGACGACGGAGCCTACACCAACTTGGTCGATGGTGGACTTATCTCCAAGGCGCACAGCGCCTTTGCATGGAGTGTAGTCCTTGAAATCGGACCGATGTGGTGTGATGTGGTGAGTGGCACCACTGTCCATCATCCAACGCACACGCGAGGCAGCATACAAGGCAACACCAACTGCATTGTCCGCCCAGTTAATGGCGGGCTCGTCATCGACCTCCTTAATGGAGGCGGTGGTTGGTACTAATACATGACTATTGGCAGCCTTGTTGCTAGTGTCCTTCAACTTCCCCGCAGCTTCATCCTTCTTCCTCTGCCTGCAGTCAGGCTTGATGTGCCCCTTCCTGTTACAGTAGTGGCAAGTAAGTTGAGAATGATCCTTCTTCTTACGTGGGCCACTGCTAGGCTTAATGGGGGCAGCCTTGTTGAGGGAAGATCCAGAGGGGCCAGTACGGCGCGCTTCCTCCGAAACAATGCGTGCAATTATTTCAGCATGCTTGAGCTTGGAGGGGGCGCCACTGGCTAGGATGGTAGAAGCCAGAACCTCATAGGAGGCTGGCAGGGCGTGGAGAAGTATGAGACAGAATTGGGTGTCTGTGACACCCATCTGCGCGTTGGAAAGGCCGACCCGCAGCTCATTGAGCTTGGCCAACTGAGAGGCCATGGGCGCGGAGTCGTCGAGGCGGGCTTGGGTTAATTGGATCCACAGATTAAAGATGGTGGTGCTGCCGCTAGCACCAGCATAGACATCCTTCAGCTTGTCCCACTTCGACTTGAAGGTGGGGTAGACGAGAGGGTCGGCAATGAGGGAGTAGACGTCGGGTTTGAGATAGAGGTGGAGATACGCCTTGGCCCGACGCTGGACAGAGTCCCACTCATCTGCAGTGACTCCTGAGGGTGGGACCTGGAGATAGAATACGTCCTCAGCTTCATGCAGCATGAGGATAGCCTCCAGGGTCCCAGACCACTCATTCCAGTTTGACCCGTCAAATCTAGTAAGATGAATGCCCGAAGGCATGCCGAAGGAGTTGCCATACGCGTTCGAGATACGCGAGGAGGGTGTGGACCCAGTAGCAGGTGGCAGTGAACCGCCTGCTGTGGCGCCTGCAGCCGCACCAGTGGTGGCAGCACCAGTGGGCGAGGCAGCACGAGAAGAGTTGTTAGATGATGCCATAGGGATGATTTATCTATCGCCGAGGAGCAGTCAGCGATAGTGCTTCAAAACAGTTGCAGGATATGATGGGGGTAACCACTCCTGTCTGTGAATCTGTAAGGCCAGAACGCTAACGCGTCCTGCCTCCTGATGGTATGCCAGTGATACAAGGGCTAGGCCCAGGATGGAGAATCCCTTTGCCATACTGGAAGCTAGCTGCCAGCCAGGATGTGTCTAGGACACAGCTTCACCAGTTTGCGTCAGGGGGAAATGAAGGGAATGCTTTCAGAGCCCAAGGCTGTCTACCTCAGCCTCCTCGGCCTATTGGTTGCCTCATCGCCACAAGTGGCTTTACTGCATCCTTTCCCGTTGCCGCTACAAGGCAGGTATCTGGTTGCAGAACACCATAAGGTGAACACCCCCCAGAGTCTGAACCAGGTTTTACACTCCCATGGTGAGGAGATCCTGCGCCCAGTGTGGAGCACCAGAGACAGCTGGCGCTAAGCTCCACAATACACAGCCCAGTGGGCCATGCACACCTGGATATGGATTAAGGGGCTACCAGATCCAATCTCCTTGCGCATAGCGCAGGGGCTAGGAATACAGTAGGGGTGAAAGTAGGACTACTGGGCAGTACATAGAACAGGAGGTTCCTCAGCAGTGACAACTGGCGCCCCAGTGTCAACTGCCTTGGGCAAGGCTGGTGAGGCCCCAGACAGACCTTGACCTGGTGTGTGATCCTAAGAACACAGTGACCAGCCAAGTGGAGTGGCTTGGGCACCAGGGCCCATAACCTGATGAACAGTGCACATATAGGACTATACTCACAGTGGACAGAGGAGACTGTGGTGAGATATAGAGGGTGACTGGAAGCAGCAGCAGAGTAAGATCTAGCAAGTGAAGCAGATAGAGTGTCTGGCACACAGCAGATGAGAACTGATGTTTATACAAGAGTGGGGAACATACCTGGCACACAGCAGATGAGAACTGATGTGGACCAGGAGCGTACAAGCTGTACTACTTATACAAAATACAGGAGTGACACTAGTACAACAGTAGTAACACAGAGTCACACAATACAAGGAGCGTTGTTCTACAGAGGGACACAAAGGAGTGTTCAGAAGGAGAACAAGAGCGCAAAGAACAAGGAAAGCCTAGACTATGATATCATAGTGACATCACAATAAAGATAAGACAAAGGAAGTGAGTACAAGGACGAAATACAATAGGAGTCCAGAGGAGTCCATGATGTCATTGTACAGTGATGTCATAGATAAGAAAGTCCGAGATTGTAAAGATCATAATAATCTAATCTACATAAGTCCAATATATCTTATCTAAAGCAGTCCGTTATCTGCGTGTCCATTTGAGCCGCTAAGTGCGCACAGGTCACTTATCAACACTCTATTCTGAGACAGTGGCGTGTGGCCGATGGCGGGGTTCATTTCAGGAAGTTAGGGAAAACCTGCTTTTATCACTTTGCTAAATTAGTTGATACAGCGAATGTGAATGCCCCCAGGGGACGACACCTGCACAGCAGGCCTACTCTATGCTGCCCCTGTGGTGTGTTTTGATCTCTGGTTCAACATCGGACTCTGGGTCCCTCAGACCAGTACACCTTGGGTTCTTGTCTTGATTGATGACATGACAACGCAGTGCTGGTAATTGAGTGCTGGGGACAATTGCTGCAAAATTGCTCTTGTTGCAGAGTGAGAAACACCCAGCTCGCAGACAGTCATACTCGTTCATATGATGCAGGTGATATGGTGCTATATCCTGGTCATATTTAGCGCGAACCTGGGCCCGTGTGAGCCAGAATAGTGACGAGGATGACAAGCAAGAAGCCGAAACGACTTGAGTAAGTCAGAGCATTGACGAGCGCTGAATAAGCATTACTCTATCAGGTTGCCACACACAATTCATTCTCTGACTTGTGCACAGATCCAAGTCCGCGGCTTGGACACAAGGTGAACTGGGGTACGCACCCTCGTAACTCAACGACTTGGACTTTGTATTCTTTGTTCCCACATGCCAGTGGCTTATAAGACAGATAATAATAAATTAGTTGTTCGTGACTAACAAGTCGATCGATCCTGTTTTGGATCCGGTGATGACTGTACGCCCCAATCCTTCACGCCCATCATCGCGTCCGAAAATAAAAAATTGACGGTATCATTCACTGTTTGCGTGCATCACTAAAGCCACTGACAGATATTGTGGTCGCAGCCTCATACACAAGATTTGACCTAATCTGGCAGACGACCTACCATAAGCACGCGGTGTAACTCCGAGACGGTATGCAGCACCCGAGTTATTCATAGCAGCGCACACTGCCAGGTACTTTCTACGAGCGGGAGCTAGTCATGTCGGCGTTCGGAGTTGCGTTCGACCTACCATTCCGCGCCGCCCGCCGACGCGGAGGGTGAGCGCCCGCAGGCACGCTGGACCCTGCACGCCGCGTGCGAGGAGTGGGCCTGACCCCTCAAGAGATAAGAGAATCCCCTCTTGGCACTCTGTCAGCGGAGATGAAGTTTGTGAGGGCTTGCACTAGTACCTAGAATCACCTCCGGTGACTCCACTCGCCCACAGGATACTGTAAGGAACAGGGCACAAACGAACGTGCCAAGTGTATCAGACGCCCATGATGGCCAGTTCGAGAACACCACATACCTTGTGATTCGGGTTGCGCCTCTGAGTCACGGTCTACAAGGTCTAGTAGTCTACCTTACGCCCGGTGTCTTCAGTGTCTTCAGTGCTCACGACAAGAACGATCTGAGCTAATTCAAACCTTTCGAGTTCATTTTCAAACCGGCATTCTAGCTCGGTGATCTTTTCAATAATGTATCCATTCCTTATCATCACTCTATTGTTTTTTTGCCACTGTCGACGATGCCTCTGTTTTTATTACTTTTTAATCAATGTGCGTTCTCTCACGTTTCTGCTGCCACCCTCGTTCATTCACAAGAACGATCAGCTTCATCTCATCATGAGTCATCAACTATCATCGTCGTCATATCATGTTTATGACAATATGATTCTCCCCTCCTCACTGTGATCGTCTGTGATATAGGAAAATCCAAAGCGGTTGCCCCCTGATGTTGAGCATACACCCACGACACAGAGCAGAGAGAAAAATCGTTTCAGTGGGAGAAGAGCCTATTGCTTTGGAATTTTCTGTACCAGTATAATCACGATCATTAATCATCGACGATTCGGTCCTTCGGGTCCTCTTTCCCTCAGGCTCATAACAGAGTAACCGCAAAACGCCCGCCATTCAAGCAGTCACCGGTCACCGGTCACTAGTGACAACTCGCCGGATCTTGGTCACCGCACTGGCAGTGGCAGGTGCCTTCGTTCTTACTTTCCAACGCCACTTTCAGTCCGGGCTCTTCCTCCCTTCCCCAACCGAGCGTCTGACTTTCTCGCGGCGGTTTGCGACCAAATGCAATGCCATCCTTGCGCCACCCCTTATTTTTAATCGTCGCCCAGTGCTGAAGTCAGCTGAGTGGTTCGACTATGATGCCTAAGTTGTCGTGCCATCGTCCTGGACTTTATCGTATGGCTAATTCATTCCTTCGTTGTCTTCCTTTGTCTACTGGTAGGGATTCTTCGTGCCCAGAATTCCATATCCTTCAATACGTCTACACACGTGCGTGGCTTGCCCTTATCAGTCTTGCGCTGTGGAGTCTGGACGGGTGTAGTAGTCCACCCTCTACCGTAGGGATTGGTAAGGCCTCAACGGCCTCAACAATGAGTTGGACCTAGCTTTAGTGTCATTCCATCTGACTGACAACGCAAGAAAGCGAAGAAATATTATTATTGAGTCAATGACGATATCATTCCCTTGGAGAGGCTGTGACCCATTCATTGAGTCTGTCTCAATGTGGTCATTACTACTATCAACCATGCTACGGCAGGCGCAATACCAATGTAGCGGCTCACATATGAAACAAAGCGAATGAAGTTTGAACGATAGGAATGGGGGGACAAATGAAACCTGATTAAATTTACGCCTTTAGGCTTTATTGTTCAGGTAGGGGGTCGGGAAACTTGCCGGTCTGCCCCGAGTCTGCCGGTAAGCTGAACTTGAAATAACATCGGCGTTTCAGAACAAATATACAGCCGGTTGCGACTGCGAGAATATCTTGCAGTCGACGCGCCGTCATGGCTTCCGTTCCTTCAATAGCTATCGAGCGCTCGGATCTGCCCAGCTGAGACTAACATTTGGAATGTTATTTTGAAATAGGCGACTGGCGTGCAAATCCTGGAAATATGAATACGCTGAAAGTACCGCGCACTTTGACCCAAGGGACAGGACAGGCGCCACCTAGTATATCTGGTCACCGGTCACCGGTCATGATGATTTCCCCAAGATTTCCTTAGCACACCAGCGATAGCCGATTACCCAAAGCTCTTGAAATGGACCTGAACTTCTGCCAGAGAAACCGACATCCAGTGTTGCCTCAACTTGCCTGCAGGAGGCCGGGCCAGCTGCATCAAGTTCCAGTGAACTTCCTTCTACGATCGGATAAAACGGTCGGGTTTCTCTGGGTCGTGCCAATGCAGGACCTCATGCCAGTCACAGCCAGTGACTCGGGGCCTCCAGCGCTCGAAATCTAGTACGTGGGAAGTGAGAGCTACTTGTGCCAACTACCGGGTCTCGGTGTGGGCGCCGCAGGTTTTGTCATCTAGGCATGTCTGTGCAAGCTGAGTACCCCTCCGTGCACATCACTGCATAAAATGAAAATCAAGGAGAATAGAACCACCCCCGAGGCCGTAGCTCTTTTCATCTGTCTGGTGTGTCGCAGCACTCACCCTACCAGATCATGGACCAACATCGCCGCTCACCACTGTCACAAGCGACTCTCCAATGTTCCCCCGGGTATCCGTGGGACTTTATCACCGTCGGAGACCCAGGGGTTTCCACACAACTGAGGGGTATTCTCGTTCCAGACACCAGCATCGTTCCGGAAAATGGATGGAACGGCCCACCATTTCCGTCAATGAAGCATCAGGATGAAAATGGGCTCTACCATCCAACAGTTGGCAAAGTGAGTATTCACGCGGTCAACGATCTTTAAACACTTGACACCCACACAGACAGACACGACAATAAATACGTATAATCCCCTACTTGGGCCTTCCCCGGATCACTACCCAACACTCTCCCCGTCCGACGAGGTCCATACAACATGCGTACTCAGGATACTATCGAATCTCGTAACACTTCCCGGACTGGGATATCAGATCTCAGTGGACAACACACACCAACAGCCAATCATGAATCTATGTTCCCTCCAAGATGTTTTTTCTGGACCGCAAACGCGAGTCGATGTACCCAATGACCACTTTGCGGTGCAGTTAGACGCTATGGCTGACAGGACCCTGCGGGACCTTTTTCCACGTTTTGACACCAACTCATCCCAAACTTGTGAGTGGGTCACCACGACACGAGTACATACCATGACTGATCAAACTTGGAATTCTCGGTAGATCTTCCCCTCACAGACGATCAGATGATGACTGAATTATGGGCCGCCACGGACATCGTAGCCAACTTGGGTGACCACGAGCGCTCTAAGACACAAATCTCGATGATGCCGTTTGGTGCCAAGTCGTTACTACCAGGGGACCGTTCTTGTTCACCAACATCCTTCACGTGCTCAACAGGCAGTTCCATGAGGCTTCGTACAATGTCTCAAGAAACAAATCAAGCCGCATGGACCCATAACGAGGGTGAGCACTTGTCAGAAGGTGCGCTACACTGCCATACTTGTTCTTTCATCCATGATATGCTATCGGATGAGCAGCTGATCTAGACATAGTAGCTTCTTCTCCAGAACCTCCTTCTCAATTGTTTAGGCCACAGGATCGAGGCATGAGGGTAAAAAAGAAACAGTATCAATGCGATTCCTGTTACGTCAGTTTTGTTCAGCGTCAGGGTCTTACAAGGCACAGTAAAGATAAGCACAAGCCCAAGAAAAGGTGTGGCTTCTGCGTGGACTTCACATGGCCCCAAGGACGCCGTTATATTTACCGAAGACATCTCCGTGAGGAGCACCCTGGCGTTGTATCTCCGACTCCGATTGCGTGCAGAGGGGTCGATTGAAGGACCGCTGCTTTCGCCAAATTTCTGTTGCTCGTCGCGCTGCCTGAATGCCGGATTCAATTTTGACTGAGTTTTTGCTTCCAAGTGTTCAAGTTACGGTGACGGTGGGCTCGCGGCGGTGACTGCGGGTAAGGTAGTTTCAAGGAGCTTTTGGCACATGGTGGCTGCTACAGTGGCAGTGCTACTGAATACCTCACTGCTTTCGGGCCGGGTCTGTCGTAGTTTTAACTGCCCTTTTATGTTTCCTTTGTAGTAGTCCTTTACGGCTAGTTCAGGTATTCATTAGTCCATAAGGGCATATCGCTAGACTGCAGAAACTCCGGGGCATTTCGAGATAAAATTGTCTTGTCTTGGGCTGGTGAGCTGGTCACGCGTGGCCACTGCAAAGCGCTCTTGCTAATCTTCCCTCGCACACTCACTGCCCCCCATACTATCTGGCGACTCGATATGAGCGCTCGGGGCGGCGCCTTCCCTGACGCTCCTTTCCATCGGCTATACGTTCGGCGGCTCGGTCCCACGGGCGCTACGAATCCTTGCATTGGTTTTTGAGGATTCAATAGGGAAAGAGCTGTCACAGTGGTCGGTGCGGTCTGAGCCGATAGACCCTACCATTTTGGCCGCGGCCGTTCCCAAGGTCGTTCCGTCCCTTTGATGGTCCAGTCCTATCTGCGTTAAGTGTGTTCTTCGAACGTTGGCTTTTTACTCATTCCCTGTTCTCTGGTGACGTGTGCAGGTACACTATATGATACTACTATGCACTTCAACAGTTAGTCCGAGTCTAGGAGTCCATGTGTTCATGACTGGCGCTGTGATTTATCCTAGCCTCAGTTCGGGCACTTATTTACGATAATGCTAGGGTTCGCCGCACTAGTACCACTAGTGACTCATTATCACCTGTGCCTCAACTTCATTTTCTCCTTGTTCCTGGGTTATCCCTGGCGTAATGTTGCTCTCCCCCGGAGCCCCATCATTTCTCACTATCACAACCTACGGCCTTGCCGTCTCCTCGCTCTCTGCGTGCCATCACGGTTTCACCTAGCACTCATGAGTCAATAGAGAGCCATTCATACCCCCCGCCTCGCGGAATTTCTTTATCACCCCCGAATCTCTAAAAACCTGTTTTCGTAGGAAGTCACACATCGCCGTGATCATTCATTCCGTTCAGTCACCCGTATATCCAGTACAGTCGCATTCTTCCCAACCCTACCCCAACAGTGGAGTGACGCACCGTGCTCCGTGATATCAAACTCGAGAGTACGTTTGGCTCCGAGTCGTGGGCACCGCCAGAGCTACTCATGGCGTCCCACACTACCATATCTACCCACTCCATCTCTCCATTTCGCTCTCATGTCCGCTGTCCGACGTCACGGCACAGCGCACTGGTAACATGGGGCAGAAGGGGGAGGATAGGCACAGCTCGTGCGTCTCGCGGTGGTGCTGAACGTCGTGGCGCGGTTGTTGGCGGGTGCCCACGCTGCCAGACACGGGTTAGTGCGATGTGGGACGAACCATAGAAGAGGCAGAGCGAGGATGTGGTGGCCCAGGAGCCCCTCAATCACGTCGCTCATAGCAATCCCTAAACCCTTAACCCACATGTATCTCCCAATACATTCGATCCTCGACTGTACGTTTATAATAGCCTGTCGAACACTACAATTAGTAGTGTAGCCGAGCATTTTTAAATTCCCACTGAGTTTTCCAGTATTTGATACAAGGAGAAACTTGAACAAGAGGAAAAAGAAAGAAGAGCGAAAGCCGCGAACTAGGACAATAACTTTTCTCGTTCGGATACTCATACCCCTGTTCTACTACTCTTGCCTGACAGTAGCTTGTTTGTTTGTTTGTGTGCAAAACGGTGTCTTGTCCGTCGTCATTCCGTGCTTCACCACGGTATCCATTTGATCTACCAGTATCGAGGGTGACACACGTTACTCGACATCGAACAAGAGCATCTCGACAGCCCGGAGATGAGGAGAGGTCTAATACCTCAATAAGGTAGTATGCCGGCGATCTGTGTGGTACCAGTGATGGTGTACACTGGCAGGTAAGGAACAAACAGGACAGGTGAATCCTGCGAATGGTGCGGCGGCGTTATTAAACCTCGGCCGAATTCCAGAACAAACATGCGACCGCGCAGAGAGATCAGTACCTCCCGGGAGGTGGTTTTCGTGCCCATGGGGACCAAGGGGGGCCTGTCTGCGGGGTACTTGTGCCTTGACTTGCAATTGTACTCGAGGGCTGTCCAAGTGTGCAGGGTAGAACAATACATAATGTAATACTTGACAGGGTCTCACAAGGGTCTCGCCATCGGTGTTGCCGCGTTGGCTCAAGCGCTCAAGCCCACGGACAGTATGAAATAAGATCTCGCTTCCAAGCTGCATGCATGAGGAATCCTGATTGGTTGGCCGGCAACTCAGACTCGCGGACCTCACAATCCGGCAATACTCCGGCGCTTTACAACGCAGCTTATCACACTGATAATACCAAGGCAGATCGGCGCTAACGTTTCCTCCCTGAAACAGTGCAGTACAGTTGTTGACTGTATGTATTCTCCCCGCTGGATCGGCTATGGGAACTGAGCCGCCGTCTCTACTGGTGCTTGGCACTCTACCTGTGCCATCATTGTTGGCACGACTCGGAGATGAACTTATGAAATCATGAAGCCTCTTAGCCCGGCTGGGTATCCCCTGCCTTGGAGGCTTCTGGGTGCTATAGAACTGCCGATATCCACATCTATACCGGGCTTACTCAGGCTGGCAACGGTTGCGCAGACCATAGACGCGACCCTTAGTGGTTTAACACTCACAGCTACTCGCGCAATGGGCGACCAAATTGATCTGTATCTAGTCAAACCCGTGCTTCTCCTTTCCCCGATGGAAGGCAACACGCCGTATCCTCGTGAGGGTTACACCAAGTCACATCCACGAGTGCCAAACCGTCCCAAACGTACCACCGTTTTCTCACACCCGGGCTGTCGTCCTTCAAAACTCTTGTCAAAACTACTCAGAGGTGGCTCAGGTGGGTCAATCTAATATCCGAGGATTTCTACTAATGGTCGTGGGCAACAAAGTCCACCCCCGTCGATTCTGTCTGCCAGTCGAGTCGGTTCTCAGTGAAAGCACTTATGAATACACTGCAAGCCCTCTCGATGGCGGGAACCCAACACCCATTCCACTGGCGGTGACGCCTGTCATTTTGACTCTTTGACCAGTACAGCGTATCTTGGCCGGCTGACAGAAATGGTATGGTTACCCTCTAGACGTGTCCAGGTCCCTGTCTAACATGCCTATATAGGCCGTGTGTTCCAAACACTCGCCGCGCTTTGGTGAATGTGCCAGTGTCGGTCTTTTTGTTCCAAACGACGTGCCAGCGACGCATACCGATCTCCCCGATGAGGGTTCAACCAATGGATTTCGTCATGATGGGGAAACGGTCGACGTTCCATCTAGTCAAAGATACTGTCGCGAATTTTCCGGAAACCTCCGACCTTCGACGGAGAACAGGTCGAGCGACTACGGCTTTGTACTTCCTTAGAGAACCCTACAGGGTCAAGAACTTCCAAGCCCAGTTTCCGTTGACAAGTGAGTATTTGACTTATCATCGTCATTTCTTTCCCGTGAAACCTCCGACTCGCTCGAGACACAAGATCAATACTTGGGGGAGCGAGCAGCCATCAGGCATAGAGGCCGGTACTTGTGCGAGATCTGTGGAGATGGATTTGCACAACCACAGGGAGTCAGACGACACCACTTAGAGAAGCCCGAGCCGAAAACATGTCCGCACTGTCACACTTTCAAATGGGGTCGCCTTTACCTATTCAAAAAGGACCTCAGGGAAGCACACCCTTATGAAGATACCGAGCCGGCCACACCGGCCACGGGTAAGGGTGGCCATCGAAAAAGCCTCACCGCCAACAGAGCTCGGATCCATTCATGTCCCACACTTCGAGTCCACCACGGGCGCAATCGTCGCGGTGACAAGAAGCAAGTATCGCAGGAACTTTGAAAAGAGAGCCCGGGGCGATTTGTAAAATGCAGTATCTCGGAGAGGAATCGGAGATTCAACTTGACGATCGTATCTCAGGGTAACCCCACTGGTAACCGGTAATTGAGGAGAAGAGGTTACCTTGGAGGTTACTTTTTGTTTTTTTGGATACATTAAAGACCTGAAACGGTAGCCCGAGGGAAGTAGTATTGTAATTGTTGGCTATTCACATTGCGAATACGCACGTGTCTACTTGCGTATCTACTGGTAACTGAACATGTTGTGCAATCAGTATGGCTGACGGAGACGAAGGAAGGGGTAAGGTTCCTTCAATTGCGGGTGAGAAGATTTATTCTAACTCACCAACTGTGCACTGAACCATGGGAAAGAAAGGAAGTATCACAGACAGTTCGTCGAGGGATGACAAATTCAAAAGTATGGCAACGGTATTCACATTTGGGGGTGTGCTTCACACCGGAGAAATGACTTGTTCGGAACAATGAAACATTGTACAGTAGAGGCTCAGGAAGAACGGCAACAAAGAGCAGGCCCTCGACTTCTATCCTCAGAAACCTCTGTCATTGTCCTGGAGGTCTTGGCAATTCTCGGTCAGTAGATTCATTGGCTCTTGGGTCAAGAGGTCATCGCAGTAGTTCTGCCAGTAGGTCAGGCAAGGTGCTTTCGGTCTCGCATCTCGCATACTCCTAGCTTAGCTGGATCAGGTGGCGAAGGGTGTGGTGGGATGAGCGATTCAGGGAAAACTTCATACTGGGGATCAGGAGACGCGTCTCAAGTCGCGGGTTCGATACCCAGTATACGTACTCGGTGGCGGGTCAAACTGTACAGTTTGACCCGGATACTCCCGAGCGATGTGAACCCCATCACGTGTACATTCTTCAATTCCATCCCACAATCACATTTACATCACACCATATCTATATCAACGCAAAACACGACTGAACTGGATCGATCATTCACTGTCCACACGCTCCGCTAGACTATTTTTCTGATAGTGAATTATTTGAACATGGTGGGCCTCTACCAATCCCCTCATCTCCCCACCCGCTCATGCTAAACAACTTGTTGAGCGGACAGACTTTGGGTTCTTGGCCCCGTTGCACAAGATCGACCCAGACGGCACATGACCCAGCACGCGATGCGGCTCCGAGTTGTGCTCAACCTAGAGCTGCTCGTAGCGGCCCACGCCGACGCCGAGTTTCCCCCCCCCTCGCTCTCGCGCGCGCCGTCCGATGCCCACAGCACCACATACTTTCATACTACACACGCATCTGCATACGCCCCGTATACGAAGCTGCGGCGCGCACGCACGCACAGCTCGTACGATGGCTGCCACCGACGCGTGGGCGCCGTGCCGTTCGACTCGCCGTTCATGCTTGATGCAGCGTCCGCGCCGGCGCTGGGTCCCGCGCGTCGTGCATGGGGAATGGGCATTGCCTGCCTCCACGAGCAACGTGCAGAAGTGGAGGGGGAGGTACGTCGTGCGCAGCTCGTATGTCTCACGGGCCACGTCTGCAGAACATCGTGGCGTAGCTGCTGGTGAGTAACCCGCACCGACAGACGCATGTTCTTCTGCTCTCGGACAAGCTGTGGACGAGGCACGGTGAGGCAGTGTTATCCTAGGAACCCCCTGGGGAGTGCCGCGCCAGTAGTATCTGCCCCAGTCCCAAATTTTGTATACCGAACATTTTAATTTCCAGTCCAAATCGAGAATGCTCAATGGCATTAACACAAAATAAGGTACATCGTTCAGAAGTAACCTCAGGCTTTCGTGTTCGACAGAGACGAGAATCACCGAACCATATGAGAATGTGACCTGCATGTACCACACTACTCGGTCGCCGGAGGATATCGTAAGGAACGCCGCAGACCGTGTGGTGCCAATATCGAAGGTCTCGACGATGGCCAACTCCAGAATCCAAATACCTAATTTTGGGTTCGGCCTCCGGGCTCTCAGGCCAGAGTCGGCTCGGTCTCTCGCTCGGTTCTGTCAAACTGAACCACTCCGCACTGGCAACTCGACCTCATTCGAGTTCAACCCTCTTCCCTACTGTTGAAATTACTCAGCGAAGCATCTGCCTCCCGAAGTTTCAAAACCCTGTATGCCCGCTGGAGAACCTCTGATAGCCACAAATCTGGACTAGGTATTCATATGAATCATTTCCCTCACATGCCCCGGTCATGATGTCAGTGGGTCATGACATGACACGACACCGGAGGCTATATGCTCCAACACCCACAAATTATAACCCCGTATCTGCATGATTTTGTCTATTCACGATGTTCTAAAAGCAGCTTAATGATTCTGCGACACAGCGACTACAAGTCTACAAAGACTAGGGGGGCACATACAGTACTTACAACGGCTGGTTTCTGCGTCATTCCGAAATTTTTAAGAGCCATCTTTCTGTGTATCCATTCTTGTTATGGTTATTTTCGAAAAGTGCATCTATTTTCATGATAGTCACGCTCGCGACGAGATGGTCCCCACTACTCCCCGTGAACGCCCGTGAGAATTATCGTCAGTTCAGACCTAGTTGGGTACCTGTGTTCCATGCGCCACTTTTAGTCCGAGATCGCCTCTTGATACAGAAAAATCCGCCCTTCGCGCCCTCCTTACATTCGTTGTCAATCTTCTTCCTTCTTGGCCGGGCGTCCGACTTGTTCTGAATCGGCGGCGGACCGGCGGTTCGCGACCCAAGTGCCAATGACATGCCTTGGGCCGCACCTTCCTTATTGTCTATCGTCCCTCAGTTCCGCAGTCAGCTGAGCAGGTCTTTCGGCCCATCCTTGCATCCTTGCTTGATCTGACGTGCCATCGCCCCGGCTTGTTTGTCCGCCTCATTCCTTTTTTTTTTTTTTTTTTTTTTCATTTCCTGCCCTCACCTGGGGCTTCTTTGCGCCCAGAACCCTTGTGCGTCTAATACATGGTTCGCTCGCCCTTATCTGCCTCGCGACGTTGACGGCGACACGTTTAGTAGTAATTCATCTTTTAGGGTTTGGCATCAGCGCACACAGTGCCCAGTCTGCCACGAAGACCTCGCTTTGGCGTCACCTTATCCGACCAACAGGTAAGATAGTATTGTTAAACCAATGATGATGTCACTCTGGCACATTCATTGAGTGCATCTTGAAGCTTGAAGCTTGAAGGGTCACCGGTCATCAATGAGACAAGAACTGTGCGACGACTCCGACTCGGACGGGCGTAAACACCTGGGTGGTAGCCCACGGAAAAAGAAAAAGAAAAGCGAATGCAAGTCGAAACGATGGGAAGGGTCGAATGAAATCCGATCGGATCTTTGCCTCCCGGCATTTGCCGCAGGTCAAAGAAGGAGAGAAAGCCCGCAAGTTTGCTGGTCGGCTGTACTCGGGGGCTGTGGTTTAAGAGAAGAGGGTGGAAGGGACTCGCCGTGTGGTGCCGTTCTAGAACAGGTGTGCGGTCGGTTGCGACTACGAGTCTCGCAACTGCGGACATTCTTCCGATGGCTGCTATCAGGCGCTCGAGTCAGCTAGCTAAGACTAGTTTGGAGGTTTATTTTGAAATAGGTGTGGTATATGAGGATCCCGGGACCCAGCGTACGGCCGTCAACGTCAGCGTGGAACCCGGCGCTACGTTCAACGGCATCACGAATTCTACAGCCGTTTTCAGTACAATCCAAGAGCTTGAACTCGGGCCTCGGCATGAGCCTGAGTAGCCGGAGGAGCAGAGAAAGATAACTGGTTGTCTGGTTGTCTGGGATCAGATCTGAAAAATGTAAGTCTAATTAGTAAAGGACCACTGGACAGAAGTGACACCTGACAGGCCTGACAAGTTGCCCTCCGCCGAGCAAGCCGCCGAGTCTGTAGTGCGTGCGACAGCCGATGACCTAAAGCTCTTGAAGCTTGAAGGCTTGACTTCTGCCGGAGAAGCTAACATCTGGCGTCGCCCGCAAGCCAACTGCGAAGTTCGGACCTCTTTGCTGTCTCATCTCGTCTTAATGTATCCTGACTAACCTGGTTGCCTGGTCTGACAACTTCAAGTTAGATTGTGGTTCTTGCTTGGGATATTGAACCCTTAGGAGACAGCTCGTCGCTCTTCAGACAGTCATAGCATTGTTGTTGCAGCGCCGTCACGGTATGTGGGAGACTGGGAGTGTATGCTGCTGGAACGCTAGCACGAGATGTGAGTGAGTTTTATGCGGGAAGTCGAAATGTTACACGTACATGCACCACAGCACGTCTCTTTTTCAGGTTGCTCCTGGTGACTGTGACGCCGACCTACGCATCATCGCCACGACCCTGCGGTTTGCGTGTACTACGCACACTTGAGTGGGCTACTTTTTCCGCGGCTATGGCGGGAATTAGTCAGCTGCAGTCGGGAGGGAGGTTACAGGCACTTCATGGTCCACCGTGACATCAAGTTCGAGAGTATGCTAATTCCCTCCCCTCACTTTTCTGAAACACTGAGCGAGATCACATCAGCTGGCGCACAGACATTTTTCTGACTACGAACCACTCCAACCCTCCGTCCGTAGAATCAAGCCACTCGTAAAGCAGACAGAAATTGCACGAGATAGACACAGACGTTCATGGCTACACACACTGTGGTTCTAGACATTATGTCTGTATCAACGCGTACAATAAGTCGCTGCCATCCCTCTCGATCTGGTGCGCCACGTCTGACTCCAACGGTGCAACTCACTCCACAAAGTCCACACAGGCATCCACACCTGCATTGATTCTGCGGGTGTTATGGCCCCCCAGACGAAGCCGTGCGTACGGACTGCAGGCATATATGACAGGCGCTTGACGGATGCGTCGACGTTCGGCGTTGTGTTCTCCACGCGAGTGACGCGCGCCTGCCTTTCGACCCTTTGCTCATTCCCGACACGCCCTCGGTCGCCGAGCGCACGCGCAGACCCAGACGCTGAGTCCTCTGTGTCGTCACTGTCGTGCTCGGTAAATGGGTTTAGTCCTCCCTTCGTAGATGGGCACGAAACCGAGCAGGAGGAATACGTGAAATGGAGGTGACAGCAGAGGCGGGCGCGCTCGTGCGTCTCGAGGCGACTCGGAATGTGGTGGCAGGGCTGCTAGTGAGCGATTTTCGCCTCCAAGCGCCTATTGAGACACTGTGAGACAGGTATAGATGAGGCGTGGCGATGCCGTTGTGCCCTAGGACGCTCAAACTGCACCCGTTCTCACACATCACCGCCGGTGTCTGCACGTGGCGACCTTAATCAGATCACCTACTCCCCAACCCGTGTTCCCCTTTGCAGGCCTGAAAACCGAAAACAAGTGATATCAATGAACCATACATGCACTCCCAAACGCTCGATCCTTTCTTCTACCCCATCTAGCGCACCTCCAACGGTGTGGTAAATTATTCGTATTAATTCTCACCTGAGTCAAAGAGAAACTGGGAGTGAGCATATTTTGAATATTCCTTGCATGTGTGGAAGACACGGTCGGGCAAGCGGTCGGGAAAAGGCGCTGGTCCTCAAGTAAAATTCTACATCAGTTCAAGAGGGAAGAGCACATTGCCCCCTAACCTCCGGAGGGCACGGTATGAGCGGCTAACACCGAATGAGCAGCGAAACGGGCCCCGAACGCGATGGAATCGTCGACCTAAAAACAGAGGGGAGAAACTTAGAAAGGAATTGGTGGAACCGACACGGAGCGCTGCCGAGTCCAAAACAGAAGTGAGGATCCTTCGATGGATGGGAAACTTTTGAAATGCAATGAACCATGCCGGCCTGGTAGTGGCAACAGAAGGGCGGTGGTGCAGCTTGAACGAGGTGGGAAGGGAGCGTGGGCGAATAAACATGGATCAAAGAAAGAAAAAAAAAGAAGGGAGCGTGGGCACCACGACTCGGACATTGTTGAAAAACTCTTGGCTTCTTATTGGCATTGCCAGTGCTGTAAATGAGAGCGTCAGCCTGAGTCGCGATGAGAATTATTCGATACAGCAAGCACTCGGTCAAATGTATGACTCAAGAAGGGAGAGTGTACGTCGCCCGCACCGTCAACGATGACTTCATATGCAGTGGCGTCTTTTACCGTACAGGCTAACCATTCTTGTGTTACTTTATTAATAGGGTAATTAAGGTGGTGATGGCAACGTAGGTGCTAAGGCAACTATTCTTCTGCAAGGCTGGAAGTGCTCCAGACTGTGGTCTAACTCGTCCGAGTAGATTCCTGAAGATTGTAATGGCAGAAACGACAATAGCGTAATACTAGCAAGGCAAAATCACAAGCCTCAGAAAATATCAAAGACAGTTCGAAGGCGTATGGAGAAGTTTCCGCAACACGGCACGATGAGGAACCATATGGGTGTAGTCAGTTCAAGTGGAGTACTGCACTGCAGAGCGGAATGGGTTCAACAACTACGCAGAGCAATAATACTCGGCCCTTGACTTTGCCCACAAGTAAACGTGAGATGAGTCCGATCATATGAGGAGGAATCTGATGAACCCATCTAGAGCACTAAACCCATAATAAGTTAGTAACGAACCAAGGAAAATTGAGTCGGCATTATTGGAATGACTTGATAGGAAGCAGTGGTTGTCTGTAGGGGTTGAGACTGGGGGATAAATCCCAGAATAAATATGGATCAAAAAAAAAAAGACGGGGATAACTGGGATTTGATCTGAGCCCAGAGTGTCCTAGTAAAGGTAAAGGTGGGGAGTTCAATTACACAAGATCATCGTTCACACACGCAAATGGCAAATCGTACATCCCGAACCTTCTACAATCGTGCACCTGTGCACGGAATGTGTCAACAACGTATTTAGCCAGCAGACGGGGACTCCGACTCACTGGAGGGGGAGGGAGTGGGACTCAAGTCGCCCTCACTAAGAAGGAGGGCAGCGCGAGAGCCAGGGCTAAAGGTCTCAGGTGGGTAAGACATAGGAGATGGTGGTGGTTGGAAGACAAGGAGCGTTGCCTCGACCACAGCCTTTTCGATCACGGTTTGTGAAGGTACTGTATTTAAAGGACCGGAGAGGGATCGGAAATTTAACCCTCCTCGGGGGTGACTGGAGGCACGAGATGCTCCGAAGTAGGCACGAATTGACATGACGGGAGTATTCCCTTCTACAATAATGACTTGGACGCATAGTCGTGCGAAAGATTATCGCGATGTTGCGTACCATTGCCACCATGACTACGCACATATCTACTAGTAACACACTCTGCAACCAATGCGGCTGAAGGAGACCGAACATATAGTACTAGGGTGCATCGAGATGGTCATTCTGTCAGTGGCTTTGTATAGGTATTTTCCGAAGGGTGACGTCCCTTCACGTGCAGATGAGAAGGAGGGCAGATTGCTCTGGTTCAGCGACCGACCGAAAACAGAGCTGGTACAGTATCGTGGAAAAGCAGGGAGGTACCACGGATCTTCACGTTATGTCGAGGAGGATGAATTCACGCGTATGATAACAACATTCGGATGTACATTGCTAGCATGATCTTCGACTCGTAATTCCCCAGTGGAATCGAACACCGTGGGAGCCTGATAATGTGGGTGAATCCACCGCACCAGCAGGTCGAAATGTGTCTCGCGTAGCCCTAACTGGATAAGGGTGCGAGCTAGTGAAGTAGGATGAGTGATTGAGCGAACTTGCACGTCGGCCGAAAGTGGCGTTGCCGTCGGGTCGGGCCGCATAGTTCTGGTTTTGTCATCTTGTCACGTGTACAGTCTAGGTTTCGGCCCATTGGCTCCACGTCAAAAAAATAACTTGGAACACGACTGCACCATTCTGTTCACATGATCTACTGGAGCTATACTCCTGATGGCGAACTGTATACGATGAGCCCAGGCAAATCCCTTGGTCTCCCTGGTGAGGTTATGGGACGCGGGAAAGGAATTTCAACGACAAAGAAGCGGTTTGCGAGCAAACGCGGACGACGAGAGAGTGCCCAGATGTGAGAAGGGGCAAAAAAGATTACATTTTTTAGGGGCTCGCATTCGAGCCATTTATACTACTCATACATGTACAGTACTAGTAAAGTGAGCCGACAATTCTGTGACGCGGACGTTGCGTCATTTTGCTGCAATAAGAACACCCAAGACGGACGAGCTTGATACAGTAAGTCCCACACATATTCATACATGCAAACACAGCGCGACATACACGCAAATGATCGCAAACGTTACACGCACCGAAACACAGAAAACGAGAAGGCACGCTCAATTCATCACTCCCCGCCCGCACAAGCTAGCCCGCTTGTCAAACTGACAGACTTTGGGCTCGCAGCTTCGTGCACAAGATCGACCCAAATGACCCATGGCTGCGCACAGCGATGTGGCCCTGAGATGATGTTGTACCGCAGAGTTGCTTGTGGATGCACGCTAACCAATCCCTTGCTCTGATGTATCTATCCAACAGATTCTGACTCCCACGGCACCAGCCTCCGCAGATGCTACTTCCTGCAGGATGAAATGTGCTCACTAACTCCATGCACGTCCGACGGACGTTAGATTTATGCATCTGTGTTCAGCGTTGCATTCTTCGCACCTCGAAACGTGCCTCACTGTTCGGGTGCTCGAGTCACTTTCGGTCGACGCTATGTGAGCTACTGGAAACGGAGGGGTAGGCACGTACGTGGCCGCATCTCGATACTGTGAGGAATGTCAAGGAGGGCCTGCTGATGAACAATTTTCCCTGCTGGGCATATGTTCGTGCACTGTGGGCTGGGCTGTACAGTAGCTAAGTGAGTCGGCATGCCTTCAGTACCCCATATGCTTCACTTTTCCCATTGTTCTCATGCCACACCAGCCACACCGCTGCTACACCGCTCACATCTACTCACACCTCCTTCTGATCACCCTCTTTCTCAAGATCTGTAAGCGCGCAAAGCGAAACAAGTGATCAGCACGCCCCCCAAACACTCTCCATTTACTTGATCAACACACCCACCCAGGTTTACATGAAATTCAACACCTTAGTTCTAGCATTGTCTAGAAAACGGGGAATAGGCTGCATAACGTACGAAAGACCCTTTGGATTTGATCAATTCTCTCTCTTGGCAGAAGAGTTACTTGTTTCAAGTTGTTTGTTCATGTGTAGGACGCATTCTAGCTTCTTGACAGTTCTTGTCCCCTTCACATTGTTATCATGGAGTGCTTCTTTTCGTGCCTGGTTATCCATCCCATCAAAACAAAAAGTGGATCGACTCTCGATTCGGAGACGTACATTATATGTACAACCCAAAGGAGAAGGGGTTTGCTGAGCTCTCGGGATGGTTCCCCACCAAGATTTCACTAAGTTGCGTGATGTCCTATTGCCCGGGCCGTTGAAATAGGTAGAATGTATGGCAACACACCTACTCTTATCTTATATTAGGGATGACATGACCATGTGCTTGTAGTCAGTATTCAGGGTGCAAGTGTATTGCGTGGTCAGGCACACATAGTAAGTTAGTAACAGACTTCAGGGACTATTCATGGCCGCTTGCAATGATAAAGAACAGCATGCTGCAGTAGCACAGATACATGCTATATGGTAGGTGATGCCTGGCGGATTTGTTCCGCCGGTGGGCCGAGCGGCGGTAGTGTCCGTGCGTACCACGCTCGGCCTCGGCCAATTTTTGGACCCGCCCCATTGGGGCTTGTACGCTCTCGTCCATTCTCGTGCATTCTACAGGCTTCCATTACTATACGTTTGCAGGCTCGGAAGGCGGCTTAAGGCGCCATGACATGTATGTTACTATTCTATGATCTGATTCTCTCGAAGCTTCCTGCACGTATCCATTTCTGTCTGAAGGACAGTTTGTAGCCTCGAATCAGAGGCAAGCGCGACTTGTATCCGCCTCGTATCATGCCCGATGGCTCGTGCGTTTCGCCCGGCTTACTGTACGACTCCCCGAGTTTTCTTACTCATGTTCTGATCGTTTTTTGAAAAAGCGTCTCATAGTATTGTACTTGTATCTATAAAACAAGGCCTAAATGGGCCCCAACAATGTAACGAAATAACTCGTCCACTCCCTGTGTGTCTTCACACAAAAAAAACCATTCTCGCTCGCGCTCGTATTGCCTCTCGACTTAACATCTTCGCGGTCACTGACACGTGACCACCCCTATTCCTTTGGCGTCATCCGTAACCTTTACCAGGTTATGGGCCCTGCTGCTGCCTATTAATCAGTACGAGCCCCTATCTATTCTTGAACGCTTACTTTTGTTGTGAGACGGGAGACCAATGGCTATGATGAATGACGAGAACAAGATGAACATCTTGAAGTTAGCGGCCGATGGGTCAAACTGGGTGACGTACCGAGACCACATGAAGTATGCGCTCGATACACGTGGGTGGTCCGACCACTTGACGGACACCACAGTGACCCAGGCATACAAGGATGCCGGCGACGTAGGGGGCATGAAGCCCAAGACGCACTGGAAGGTCGATGAAGCCGTGGTTAGGCAGCTCATCGTTGCGTCCATGCCCGACAGTATCTTCAACCGCATCAAAGGCGGAGCCGATGCGAAGTCCGTATGGGACGAGTTGAAGAAGATCTTTGAGGGGCGGACGAGAAACCTGTTGATCGATTTGGGAAGGAAGCTTCAAAATACGAAGTGTGGAGAGGATGAAGACGTACGCGCTCATTTTGAATCGCTCGCTAATTTTCGTGAGCAGTTGGCAGCTATGGGACAGACCATCAGCGATGAACAATATACGAATACGCTGTTGGGATCCTTACCTTCTTCATACGACACCAATATCAGCATCATAACCACCAACGCTGACATGAGCTCGACTAACATTACTCCTGCGACAGTCATCCGTATCATCACGGATGAGTACGACAAGCGCGTCCTCCACAAGACAAAGCCCAAGTCCTCCCAAGTCGAAGCTTTCAGCGCAGAAGCCCAGAAACAGAAGAAAAGAAGTGCGATATAGAGTGCTTCAACTATCACAAGAAAGGTCATATCAAGACCGAGTGCTGGGCGAAGGGCGGCGGCAAGGAGGGCCAAAGGCTGAAGAACAAGGCAGGTGTGAAAGATGGCGCCGCAGCTGCCGCCGAGCAAGGTGGAGATATTGAAGCATGGGCCGTCGTCGAGGCAGTTGATGAAGAGTGCACCGTTGAGGTGCCGAAAAGCCCGCTCAAGATGGCCGAAGAAAAACCTGGAGTGACTGCGATGGAAGCTGAGCTCTATGACTCGGGAGCTTCTCGTCACATGTGCCCATTCCGACACAAGTTTACGACGTACCAGCCTATTCCCCCTCGTCCTATTGCTGCTGCCGACAAACGTATCTTCTATGCTGAAGGAGTCGGCGACTTGAAGATCGATGTGCCGACGGAGATGTCTTGACCCCAGTTGTGCTGAAGGACGCTCTGTACACGCCGCAGATTGGATGTTACGTTTTCGCCTTCACCTGACCCTCGAACACCCCTCGCGAAGACCCCGGACACCGTTGGACGACACATGCAAGTACGATTTGGCAAAGACAGGAAAACTACCACCAAGATTATGCATTGCATTCCCACTGCTAAGTCACATGACTCTGGTCACGTGATCAATCCAAGCTAACAAAACCTACAAAGTGCGCACGTGATCTTAGCGCCCGCCCATCACGTGACCCTGGCACGTGACCTGGCTAGACCTGCACCAGAAGGGCCCAGATGAGCTTGTGCCTGGACCGGCCTCGACTGCCTCATGTTGACGACTCGTACGCTCCCATCGATTGTGCCTTGATTCTGATACGATAGCGCGTTCCCATTGGCTCCCTCACCCTGACTGTATGCCTCGTTCCCTTATCTCTGACTCATACCTTTGCGCCTTACTGCCATTGGTCGATTCTTATCTCTGACTCGTTCTGACTCACTATGACTCCTCCTTACTTAGAGTTTGCTGACTTCCAAGCTGGGGTTCAAACCTCCTTGGACTTGTATAAGTAGATGGGCTTATGGTCGCTGAAGACCTAAGCTTGACTTCTTGGACTATACCACCCATTGTACTCGCCTTTACTTGGCTGCTTGCCAATAGAGTGCTGTTTGTGCCTTTGGTGCCTATCATCCTCGTTTGTCCTTAGCTGGTCTGTGTTGGTTACCAGACGTCCTCTCCCTTCTCCTTTCATCTCTCCTGTCTGCGTGTGCTGCTAGCCACTTAGACTTGCAATCATCCTCATAACTTCGAAGCTGTCTGCCGAAGCCCTCCTTCAATACACCGCCTTCCTCCTTGCTTATATCCTCTGGGCAACCTTATTACGCCTCACCTGCGAGCTGATCGCCGCCCCGAGTACGTAACTTCGACATCTCTCGTGATCGTTAGGTCGCCGCCTTTCCCTAGACCCGACAAGGACCGCGTCGCTAGAAGAACGCCTGGTGGAGCGTTACATTGGACTTACTGTGGTATCTATTGGGCGCATCGCTAAGGCCGGCTACTCAGTATCTTTGAAGACGATCACTGCAAGATTGGCAAACAAGATCGGATCGTTGGCAACATTCCCTCAATGGGAAATGGCTTATACAAGGTCGAGCACGCGTTATCAGCTAGTGCAGCTCTGGAACAAGTCAACATTCTCATGCTCCATCGGAGGCTCGGGCATGTGTCACTTGACACAATCTGAGGCCTCATTCGCGCTAACGCAGTCACTGGGCTGCAGATAATCGATGATGGCGCTCCTCTTTTCTGTGATTCTTGCGAATATGCTAAGGCGACCCGCAAGACTATTCGTAAGGAGCGATCTGCACCTTTGGCTAGCGCTTTCGGTGACGAGATCCACTCCGATTTGTGGGGGCCTTCCCCTCTCCTGAGCCTGGGAAATCGCAAGTATTACGCTACCTTCACCGACAATCATACTCGCTTCACCCGACTTGCGCTCCTACGCTCCAAGGATGAGACTCTGGAGGCTTACAAAACCTTTGCGGCTTGGGCTCAGACGCAGCACGGCGCACACATCAAACAACTTCAGTCTGACCGCGGTGGAGAGTACACCGGCGGCGACTTCACCAAATTCTTGCAAGAGCAAGGTACCGAACGCCGTCTTACCACACACGACATGCCGCAGCACAACGGTGTTGCAGAGTCACTCAACCGACGCTTACTTGAGCGCGTGCAGGCCATGCTGCATGGAGCCGACCTGCCAAAGAACTTGTGGGGCAAAGCGATCAACTTCGCTGTTTGGTTGAAAAATTGCACGTCAACCAAAGTACTTGGTAATGTCACACCGTTCGAACGTCTTTATGGAGTAAAGCCTAACCTAGGGGGAGTGCCCGAGTGGGGGCAACGTGTCTGGGTCCATGACGACACAGGCTCCAAGCTAGACGTGAGGGCTAGCGAAGCCCGCTGGGTCGGTTTTGACAGCGACAGTCCGCATGCTCACCGCGTGTATTGGCCCGGCAAGAACTCTATTTCCGTCGAGAGGAATATAAAGTTCGTGCCCATTACTGTTACTGTCTTCACCCCTCCTCCCGGTTATGTTACTACCACGGTACCCGCCAGCACCGACTGTATCCACGGCGCCTTCTGTACTGGCACCCCTTTTTCCTATCATTCCAACTGTCCCACAGTCGGTAACCATCACTCCTTGGCCCACGTTCACGTGGAGCATGACTCTTCCATCTACCCCACAGCAGCGAACAACTTCTTACCTTCCGCCTACTGTCCCACCTCAGCCGGTTCCTGGACCCGGTGAAGAAGACAATGGAGATGATGATGAGGTGGATGATGAAAAGGAAGAAGAAGCTACCACCTCCAGACGGACACCGTGCGCACCAAAGAAAAAGAAGCGTGTCAAAGCGACACAGCCAACACGCAAATCCAAGCGTCTGCCAAAGTTATCAGACCACGCCAAACGCCTCGCTGCCGGAGAGGGCGTCACAGGTGAAGAGTTTGAAGAAGTTGACTATGTTTATTCTGCAGACCATGACGCTCTCATTACCGCAGCCATACAAGAGGCAGGCGGCGACCCAAAGACGCTCAATGAAGCACAGGCACGGCCGGACTGGCCCCGGTGGAAGGAGGCCATGGATCGCGAGCTCGCCACACTCGAGCAAGCTGGAACCTGGGATACGGTTTTGTGTCCGTCTAACAAAAACATTGTAGGTTCGAAATGGGTTTTTCGGATCAAACGCAAGGCGGATGGCAGCGTTGAGAAATACAAGGCTCGACTGGTAGCTCGTGGATTCACTCAGGTCTACGGCATCGATTACTTGGACACCTTCTCGCCCGTCGCAAAACTTACAAGCTTCCGTACAATACTCTCAGTTGCTGCGCGAAATGACTGGGAAATCGAGTCATTCGACTTCAACGGCGCATACTTGAACGGCCAACTCGGCGAAGATGAAGAAATCTACATGCAGCCCCTGCCTGGATACGACTCACATCAGGAGAACTTGGTGAAGCGGCTTCAGAAGTCTCTCTATGGGCTGAAGCAAGCGGGAAGACGATGGTACGACACCCTTGCCCACGCACTTGCTGACCTTGGTTTCCGCACTTCACAGGCGGACCCAGGTGTATTCTTCACCCGCGTCAAGGGCCATCGTCTCATCCTTGCAATTCACGTCGACGACTGTATTTTTACCGGAGATTCAGCAGAGTTAATTGCCGAATACAAAGCTAAGTTGAATGATTGCTACGTGCTCACTGACCTAGGACCAGTTCACTGGTTACTAGGCATTAAAGTCACACGTGATCGTTCAACGCGAACCATTTCCCTCTCCCAGAAGTCTTATATTGACTCTATCCTTGCCCGGTTCGCTCTCGTCGATGCCAAGCCTTATGCCACGCCCATGGTGCTGGGAGTGTTGTACTCCCGGAACGACTCTCCTACAAGCCCTGCCGAAACAGCGCTGATGAAAAAGACGCCGTACAGAGAGGCCATAGGAAGCCTAATGTATGCCTCAGTCGCGACCCGCCCCGACATCAGCTTCACTGTGTCAACGCTCTCCCGGTTCCTCGAGAATCCAGGCATCGCTCACTGGGAAGCGGTGAAGCGCATTTTCCGGTATTTGGCTGGAATGCGCGATATTGAGCTGACATATGGCGGAGAACGCCATGATGTTATAGGGTACACAGATGCTGACGGTGCTACCCAGGAGCACCGGCATGCTATCTCTGGCTACGTCTTCCAATTAAATGGCGGCGCTGTCTCCTGGAGTTCGCACAAGCAGGAGCTGATCACCCTTTCAACAGCCGAGGCCGAGTACGTTGCCGCAACGCACGCAGAAAAGGAAGCCATCTGGCTTCGCAAGCTCATATTCGAGCTCTTCCCGGAACTCGAATCGCCGACAACTCTCTATTGCGATAACCAAGCTGCCCTTTGACTCATGACGGACGACAACTATCATGCCCGTACCAAACACATCGACATCCGTTATCATCAGACACATTGTAGTGAGTGGCGCGCTGCGACTCGTGTATTGTCCGACGGAGGATATGACCGCGGACATTTTGACTAAAGCCCTTCCCAAGTGGAAGGCAAATTTTCACATTGTCTCCCTCGGGCTACATCGCACTTGAGGGGGAGTGGCGGATTCGTTCCGCCGGTGGGCCGAGCGGCGGTAGCGTCCGTGCGTACCACGCTCGGCCTCGGCCAATTTTTGGACCCGCCCCATTGGGGCTTGTACGCTCTCGTCCGTTCTCGTGCATTCTACAGGCTTCCATTACTATACGTTTGCAGGCTCGGAAGGCGGCTTAAGGCGCCATGACATGTATGTTACTATTCTATGATCTGATTCTCTCGAAGCTTCCCACGCGTATCCATTTCTGTCTGAAGGACAGTTTGTAGCCTCGAATCAGAGGCAAGCGCGACTTGTATCCGCCTCGGTATCATGCCCGATGGCTCGTGCGTTCGCCCGGCTTACTGTACGACTCCCCGAGTTTTCTTACTCATGTTCTGATCGTTTTGAAAAAGCGTCTCATAGTATTGTACTTGTATCTATAAAACAAGGCCTAAATGGGCCCCAACAATGTAACGAAATAACTCGTCCACTCCCCGTGTGTCTTCACACAAAAAAACTGTTCTCGCTCACGCTTGTATTGCCTCTCGACTTAACATCTTTGCGGTCACCGACACGTGACCACCCCTATTCCTTCGGCGTTGTCCGTAACCTTTACCAATGCTTGCAAGGATGCAATGAGAGCTAGTGAGTAGTTGGCACAGCATCAGCAAAATCTAGAAAAATCTTAACAGGCTTGGTTTGCTTATTTCATGAATAAGCCTGCAAAGCCATTTTAAGATGCTTATTTCTACTTAGTGAAGTAGTCAGTAAGCATGAGCAAAAACCCAAGTAAATCATAAGTATGTAAAGCATAGCAAGTAAATAAGACATTAGACAGGTAAGTGAAAGCTGGGCTAACCTAGTATAAGCAGAATTACCAAGGAATTCAAATACCAAAAGCAATTTTATTCGTAAGATACAATATGTACAAGTAGCAAAGTGGTGCCCATCTGTGTCCCCACCGTCCATGCCCACGCCCGCATCACCACCATTGCCACCCGATCCCCATTGTCACCATCCACGTCTGTGTCACCACTGCCCGCATCGTCATCGCCATCACCATCGCTGTGCTCGCTATCCCTGCTGCCGTCCCCATCCCCACCGCCTATGCCACCCACCCCATCGTCATCGCCGTTGGTACCACAGCAGCCCAGGCCCTTGCTATGTCCATGGTCGTGGTCGTCGTCTTCGTGGTTGTCGCTTTGTTGTGGTCGTCACCATCGTCACAGGCACATCGTTGCACAGTTGCGCCATGAGTCGTGCACTGGTTGCCGTGCACGCACTGCGGCTGTGTTGTCACGTACACCCCACAGCTGCATTGTCACACACACCTTGTGGCTGCATTGTCGTTTTGATAGGCACACAGGGTTTGATTATGGTGGTGGTAGGGGCGTAGTTTGGGTCCACATGGGGTGGTGGATGTCAGTGGTGACATTGGTACAGTGGCATAGCTGCTCGTTAGTGAAAAGAGTGGGTGAACAGATTTAAAGCACTTACAACTGGGGCGGTGATGTCGGAGGCTGGCAGCCAGTGACCATTGTCATGTGTTACGATTCCACCTTCGCCGGCACATGACTCGCCATGTGACGTGTCCCCAACCGCCGATATCCCCGTTGTGGAATCCGCGTACACACCTACGGACCCTTGGTGGGACTGGCAACGCGAGGCTTGGCCTCAAGACGACACAAGAATCGACACTGCAGTAGCGCAGCTGGAAGACTACGTGTATTCGAGACGCGCGGTGAGCGATCGATCTCCCTCCCCGCACGAGAACCACTACCAGGAGCCTTGGGAATAGGTCCTGAAGGATTGGCCGTCACGTGACCCTGGCATGTGACCTGCCTAGAATCGTCCAGAAGAGGCCGGATGAGCTTGTGCCCAGACTTATCTTGTGGTTTGGTGTAACGCCACCACAGGGGCGTTAGGTACGACGTGTACCACACTAAGTCAACGGGATCGGAAGAGCGTGAGTCGATTAAGACTCAGTTTGGTGATGCACAAGTATTGCTTGGTTTCCCTGGAACCGAGGATAATAGAAGAAAGGCAAGGCTCAAGCGCAATGGCGAGCGAAAGCGTAGACTCAAGCGCAAAAGCGAGTCGAGGGTCGTTCGTGAGGCAAAGACGATGTGGTATTGCACAAGAAGTCAAGTCTACCGTACAAGCTAGGTAGGGCGCGACTTATATACTAATACAGGGTGTTTGTACAGGACAAACACATGGCGCGAATCTGATGTGATCGTACAAGAAGGAGAACAAGGGGAATAGCTTTATGTAGTACAAGGGAATTCCGTGGGACGATGTGTGCCTCAGAAATGGTCAGCGGGCGAAACAGAGCGTAAAACTGGCCATCCTATCGCCGAGGCGCAGGGTGCGGAATGGAAGCCGAGAAGTGCGAGTCATGGGAACGTATCGTAAAAGTACAGTAGTCTGAAGACGCTAAATGGGAAACAAGGCAATTCGTAACATTACCCCCCCATCAGAACTGAAGTCGCCACGACTTCAGCTAGTCGCTGGTGTATGCGTAGTCCTCCTCTGCAGGAATGTTAGCCGGAATAGGAGATGGGGTGCGCGGGCAGGTGTGGCGTCGTAAGAACATGAAACGCCCTCTCTCTCCGCAGTCCCAACACATCTCGTACATCGGGCATTTGATCTCTTCGTGAGTGGCATCATACCGCAGACACTTCCCACACCATCGGGGGCGCGTGTCTGAGTCTACGTGAGCGGGCGTCATGGGGGGAGAGTCGATGGATGAGGCAAACGTCGAGCCTGTGAGCTCGACTCCCACACCACTGGCACGGCTCCCTGGCCCGTCGCTCTGGGCACTGAGCCACCAAGTGTCTGGTTGACTTACACTGGAAACATTTGCACTTGCGCCTGCCACCCTCCCCATGGAGGCAGGGCATCTCGCTGGGTCCAGCGTCCCAAAGGGAGAGGGGGGCAGGCTCAGGCGAGCCTCGGGGGCGCACAGGCTTCGCGTGAAGCTCAGCATATTTGTCGGCGATGAGAGGGATAGCCCAAGCGTATTGAAGACGCTTCCGGACCGAGGAAAAGTCCATATCAAGATGAAATTGATCTCGTGTCAACTCGGTCTCCAGTCGCTGCATGTCTGACTGACGGACACGGATCGCGTCGCGACGTACGAGACATTCGCGGCAGTCGAGACACTTCCATGTGAAGGCGGGGGTTACGGAGTTCGACGAGGACTTCGTTTAGGACGATGGTGCGGGGGTCGTGAGGGTGGAACATGTTTAATTGGTTGTCAGTGATATGCTGCGCGAGTTGCCCGGTGTAGACTTTGTTGAGGAAGACCTGTGAAGCGTAACAGGGATGGCCCTTCCCCATGGTCCCGACAACCTCCTGATAGTTGTGACGATAGTAGATATACCGCGCTGTCTGCTTGACAGTACCCGTCTCGCCAACTAAGAGTGGGAAGAACGTGGGAAGGGCTGGGTCATTAATGAAGAATGGGATGCCGGGGTCATTGTTCTCCTTGTCCTCCTCATCGTCAAGGAGGGCAAGGGCAGGGTCGGGCTCGACGACGCGAGTTTGGGGGATTGGCGTAAAAGTGTGATCCATTCCGGCGGGGAATGGCACAACTGGGATGTGGGCGGCGAGTATGGCGGGGGGTGACAACGGCGGTGGTGGGGTCAGGGTAACGGGGTCTTCGAGTGGGTATGTGGGTGTGGCGGGTACGTGGATGGTGATAGGTGTGTCGACAGAGTGCGAGGCGATAAGGGGTTGGGGAGGTTCGGACGTCTCGGCGGGCAGTGTAGGTTCCTCCGTCAACGCTGCGAGGGCGGAGGTGGCAAGTGCGAGTATGGGAAGGGGGGGCGAGTCAGGAATCACAGAATACGGCATACGACCCTCTGGTTCCGAGGGGACACCAAGATCCTGTGAAGGAACGGTTAGATTTCAAGAATAATCTTGACCGGGCGGCGGGTCTGGATGGTAGAGATAACTGGGGTAGTAGTCATGATAGAATGGAGGATGGGGGATGGGGTTGTTGTGATGTCGATGTGGTGCGCCTTATATCTTTCATCCAGCCCCTTCGGCGGTAGGATTTAGGCGATAGAAGTCGGTGATGAGGTCTGGGGCGTGTCGAACATTCTCAAGGGGCTCCCACGTGCTGTCACTTATTGGGAAGCCCTTCCATTGGACAAGGAATTGAAGTTTGCGCCCTCGCCCATGTGATTGGGACTGAAGGATGCGCTCCACTTCAAATTCTTCTTCTCCATCGATCAGGTCCGGGGGTGGGCGCGTGAAGTTTGCGCCATGCAGTTCCATCTCCTTGTATGGTGTGAGGAGATTTGCATGGAAGACTGGGTGTATCTTCCACGTGTTCGGAAGCTCTAGTTCGTATGAGACGTCGGAGAGGACCCGTTTCACTCGGAACGGGCCGTGGCGCTTTGGGGCGAGTTTTGCGGTGGGGTAAAAGGTTCGGAGGTTCGTACCCTCCAACCAGACCATTGCGCCTTCTTGATAAGGGATGAAGCGTGTCTTGCCCCTTTTTGCCATCAGTTCTTGCGCGTGTTTAATGCAGTCTTGCGCGTGCTGTCGTCTGATGACCATCTCTTCTAGGCGCTGTTCGACGGATGGGGATGATGTGGGTTTTGGTGTCCACATGGTGCGCAGCTCCCAACCCATGATAAGCGAGAAGGGTGATTCCTTTGTGGTTGCGTTGGGCCAGGCATTGTGCGCGAATTGGGCGACCGGTAAGGCCTCTGCCCAGTTGTCCTGCTGCACATTACTCCAGTGTCGAAGATATTGTTCCAACCATTGGTTTGTTCGCTCTGACTGTCCGTCCGTCTGGGGGTGATAGGCGGACGATATGTTTTGGCGGATTCCAAGGACTTTGCAAAGATTGGTCATGAATGCCGATGTGAATCGGGGGTCTCGGTCTGTGATAATCTTTCGGGGGATGCCGTAGTGGGGGTACACATGGTGGAGGTAGAGGCGTGCCACTCCTTCTGCTGTGATTGACTTGTTGCATGGGAGAAGATCGAGGCTTTCGAGCAGTCGTGGTCTGTGATGGTAAGTATGGAGTCGTATCCATCTGATGGAGGGAGTTTGGTAATGAAGTCCATCGCGATGACCTCAAATGGTTCAGCGTTCGGATCTGTGGTGATGGGGAACAGGTGTGGTTTTTGACGGTGAGGGTTAATTTTGTTTGCCTGGCATGTCGCGCATCCTTTGACATAGTCCTCTACGTCTTTGCGCATGTTAGGCCACCAGTAGTCGCGTCGTAGTAACTCATAAGTGTTTGCAATTCCCAGGTGTCCCATAGCAGGCGTGTCGTGGAAAAAGGTGATTACCCCCCGTTTAAGGTCGTTGTCGCCCACAACAACTAGTGCGTCGTGCTTCCACCACAGCCCCCCCACCTTTTTCAGGTCGTGGGGCTCGACCCATCGCAATACGTCCTTTTCGTCAAGGTTTTGCGATATCTGAGTCCAAATGTCCATATCGTGCATGGACATTTCTGTCGCCCGAAGAAAGTGTTCCGCTGGGAGGACAATAATGTCATTGTTGTCCTCTTTGTGTGCCGCGTAGTCCGCTCTTCGTGACGAGGCATCTGCGCGACTGTTTCTAACTCCGGAGATATGTTTTAGGAGGAAATCATACTCCAAGAGTTCCAGGAACTCGCGCGCGACTCGTCTACTGATCTTTCTCGGTTCCTTCCAATATTGGAGGTTGGTGTGGTCGGTATGGATGATAATTTTGTGGGGCGAGCCAACCAGGTACGTACGCCATGCACGTAGTGCTTTGACGACCGCCAACAGTTCTCGGTCGTAGATGTCATAATTGCGCTCCGCTTGGCTGAAGGATTCGGAGTGGAATGCGACGGGGTGGAGCCTTTGATCTGGGCCGAGTTGATTGAGCACGGCCCCCAATAGCGACGTTCGATGCATCTACTTCTAATTCGAACGGTTTGGCGAGGTTTGGGAATAGTAATGTGGGTTCGTGCTCAATGCTGCGTTTAACGTTGTCGAATGCGTCTTGTTCTCGTTGTTCCCAATGCCATGGTGTGTCTTTGCGGGTGAGGTCGTGCAGGGGTCGCGCAAGTGCCGAAAACCCACGGATGAATCGTCAATAGAAGTTACAGAACCCGAGGAAGGCGCGCACTTCGCGAAGATTTCTCGGGGCTGGCCACTCTCGGATACCCCCTACTTTTACGGGATCCATCCGGAGGTTTCCGTGGCCTATGATCAGCCCGAGGTATTCCACTTCGAGTACTTTGAATTCGCACTTCTCTGGTTTGATGTAAAGGTCGTGTTCTTCGCACAAGCGGAGAACTTCGTGTACGATGGCTCGGTGATGGGGGTAGTCAAGAGGAGTGGCAATCAAGATGTCGTCCATGTAAACGATCACCTCGTTTGTGAGGGTGAGGGGTCGGAACGTGTCGTCCATCATTGCTTGGAATGTGGAGGGGGAGTTGGTGAGTCCGAAGTACATGACGAGGGGTTCGTATAGCCCTTGATTGGTTTGAAAGCGGCTTTCCACTCGTCTCCGAGCTTGATTCACACATTGTTATATCCCCATTTAACGTCGAGTTTTGTGTATAAACGTGCATTGCGTATTCGATCGACGAGTTCTGGGATTAGGGGGAGTGGATAGTGGTTGCGGACTGTGAGTTCGTTTAATCGCCTATAGTCTTGGACGGGACGGAGCTTGCCATCCTTCTTTTTAATGAAAAAGAAGGGGGAGGCGTAGGGCGACTTGGATGATCGAATGTATCCCTTTGCAAGCTGTTCGTTGAGAAAGACGGTTAAGGCCTCTTGCTCATTCTACGCGAGCAGATAGACCTTGCAGTCTAGTGAAGCGGGGGCGTTGGGAAGGAGGTCTATGGCGTGGGTCCCATGGCTGAGAGGGGGGGAATCGGTGAGATGCCTCCTCGTCGAAGATTTTATGATGGCGTTGGTATTCCTCTGGGATCATTTCCTCAAATGTACGCTCCTTCTTTTGGCGGCTTCCTGCTGTGCCAACTCAGAAGCGGTCGTGGTTTTCCGCAAAAAGGCGATCTGGGGTTCTCGCTCGTCATCCATGAGCTGCTCCCACGCTTCCTCATCAAGTTCATACGTCTCCAACGCCCGAATGGAGGCTTCCATGGGCGTGGCTTCGTCTGACAAGTGAAGGCTCGAGACCACGACCGGCTGGAACTCTTCGTTCAGCGTCGCGTCTCCCCACTTGATCGCGGGCTCAAAGGCCGTGAACCAAGGATATCCCAGGATCACTTCGTCTCTTCCTAAGTTCGTAACCAGGAAGCGAAGTGTCCTTTCTTCCTTTCCCGTTCGCACGGTAAGGTCCTGTGTATTGCATGATCGCACCATCTTGGTTATGGGTGCCATCTACATTCCAAATATGGATGGGGTGAGTGACATCCCTTGTCCCAATTTGGAGTCATTTCAAAAGTGAGGAGCATATGAAATTGTCGGTAGCTCCCGAGTCGATAAGGACTTGTCGTTCGGCCGTTGCATGTGCAGATTTAAAGAGAACTGGGATTCGCATGGATCGGTATCTGCTAGTGTACATGTTCAAATTTAATGCTCTAGCCCAGGCCGCCGGGTTCAAGCGTCGAGAAAATCCTCTCGTCCAAATAGTTTTTCTACCATGAGGTCCCGTACCTCCTGGGTTTGTGCCTTCATCGCTGCGATCTGTAGATCCGCCTGCTCTTCATTCGATAGTATGCAACTAGATTGTATGGCGAAAGAAGAGACAGCGGGAGCTGGTACACCTGAACTCATGGAAGCCGTGGTTGGTGATCGCGGGGACATGGGGGTTGGCGCCATGGCAGATGTAGTGGCAGCCACTCGCAGGCCCTTTTGAGGACAGTTATGCGAGATGTGCCCTTGCGCACGACATCTAAAACATTGTCCCTCCTTTTGAAGGGAGGCTTTGTCGGCATCGGTGAGAGCCACGGAGGCTCTGGCGCGTCCAACGTCCATGGTGTTGGGATCGCGGGTTCCTTTGAGGGCTTGGACCCACTGCTCTTGGCTTTGGCTGCCCTTCTTTCGCTGGGGCTTTCCCTTGCCGAGGCCATCCTTAAGGACAAGATATTCAGCTTGTTGTAATCGGGCAGCCGCCTTCCACTGCTCCCAGGTGACAGGGTGCTGGAAGCGGACAGCGTTGACTACTAACTGGTTCGGCAATCCGTCCTGGAACAGCTCCAGTGTGGTAGCTTCGTCAGGGTTGTACCCCGCTTTCGTGACGAGATTCTGGAATGTTGCGACATAGGTGTCGATGTCTCCTCCCTTCATCGTGAGGGTTTGGAGCGCTTTGCGTGCGTTGGTCTGTTCGGATGTGTTGGTGTAGGCCTGTACGAACCGGTCTCTGACTGTAACGTTCCACCGGACGTTCTTCTAGCAGCGTCTTGTAGGGAGGCTCTAGGGACGGGAGACGACCTAACGATCACGAGAGATGTCGAAATTACGTACTCGGGCGGCGATCAGTTCACAAGTAAGATGTAACAAGGTTGCCCAGAGGATATGAGCAAGGAGAAAGGTGATGTATTGAAGGGCGGCTTCGGCAGACAGCTCGAAGTTATGGAGATGATACAAGTCTTAGTGGCGGGCAGCACACTTTGACAGGAGAGATGAGAGGAGAAGAGAAGGGACACCTGGCAAACAGCACAGACCAGCTAAGGACAAACGAGGATGATAGGCACCAAAAGCACAAACAGCACTCTATTGGCAGGCAGCCAAGTAAAGGCAGGTACAATGGGTGGTATAGTCCAAGAAGTCAAGCTTAGGTCTTCAGCGACCATAAGCCCATCTACTTATACAAGTCCAAGGAGGTTTGAACCCCAGCTTGGAAGTCAGCAAACTCTAAGTAAGGGTGAGTCATAGTGAGTCAGAACGAGTCAGAGATAACAGCCAACCAATGGCAGTAAGGCGCAAAGGTATGAGTCAGAGATAAGGGAACGAGGCATGCAGTCAGGATAAGGGAGCCAATGGGAACGCGCTATCGTATCAGAATCAAGGCACAATCGATGGGAGCGTACGAGTCATCAAACATGAGGCAGTCGAGGCCAGTCCAGGCACAAGCTCATCTGGGCCCTTCTGGTGCAGGTCTAGCCAGGTCACGTGCCAGGGTCACGTGACGGGCGGGCGCTAAGATCACATGCGCACTTCGTAGGTTTTGTTAGCTTGGATGATCACGTGACCAGAGTCATGTGACTTAGCAGTGGGGATGCAGTGCATAATCTTGGTGGTAGTTCTTCCATCTTTGCCAAATCGTACTTGCATGTGTCGTCCAACGGTGTCCGGGGTCTTCGTGAGGGGTGTTCGAGGGTCAGGTGAAGGCGAAAACGTAACACTGATGGTGGTCCATAAAACTTCGTTTGTCGGAGGACTCCTGCCGCTATCTGATCTTCTAACCATTGTGCCTGTTCGTCGACCCAATCGTTTACTAACGGGCCTCGAATGTACAATAAGAATGTCATGGCCCATGATGCTGGGATCGAGAGTTGGTCGACGGTAGGATTCATTTCTTTGTAGAGTCGAAATGCACGTAAGAAAGCTTTGCTTTCGTCTCTGATTCCGGTGAACTCGGGAGGGGGGTTTCCTCCCAATCGTCCATTTCCTCCGGGGGCTGGCGCTACTGGCGCAGCTCCTCCTGGCGCAGCGCCAGCGCCTCTGCCTCCGCCACCGCCACCGCCACTGCCACCGCCACTGCCACCGCCACTGCCACCGCCACCGCCAGATGGTACTGGTGCACTACCACTGGGCGGGTTGGGTGCTCCTCCTCCTCCAGTGCCACCGCTGGTAAGGGTCGTGCTAGCCGAAGCATGCTGGGTTTGGGACATGACGTGAGTTTGAAAATGTGTCGTTGGGTTGGGCAAGTTTGTCGTGGGTACAGAGACGCTAGGTGATGGGGAATCGTCGTCGACAGCAATACCAGAAGTAGTGTGAGTCGTGAGGGGTCCAACTCCAAGTGCCTGAGGTACTATGCTGATAGTGTACCACTGGCCTTTCTTTGCAGAGTAATCAATGTATGCCCACTGTCGTAGTTCTTTGAGATAGTGAACCTGTCGGTACTTCTGGGTGTTAGGGTGGAAGAGGAAGTATCCTTCCACTCCTTCGTGTTCCTTCCAAACGACGGCTCCTTTGACTTTATCGGAAAGCTCGTCGTCACTGTATCTGTCGATGTATTCTGCCTGAAACTGGGATCTGGCGCGACTGTGAAGATTCGCCACTGTGAGAGACTTGACTTAATGTAACGCCACCACAGGGGCGTTAGGTACGACGTGTACCACACTAAGTCAACAGGATCGGAAGAGCGTGAGTCGATTAAGACTCAGTTCGGTGATGCACAAGTATCGCTCGGTTTCCCTGGAACCGAGGATAATAGAAGAAAGGCAAGGCTCAAGCGCAATGGCGAGCGAAAGCGTAGACTCAAGCACAAAAGCGAGTCGAGGGTCGTTCGTGAGGCAAAGACGATGTGGTATTACACAAGAAGTCAAGTCTACCGTACAAGCTAGGTAGGGCGCGACTTATATACTAATACAGGGTGTTTGTACAGGACAAACACATGGCGCGAATCTGATGTGATCGTACAAGAAGGAGAACAAGGGGAATAGCTTTATGTAGTACAAGGGAATTCCGCGGGACGATGCGTGCCTCAGAAATGGTCAGCAGGTGAAACAGAGCGTAAAACTGGCCATCCTATCGCCGAGGCGCAGGGTGCGGAATGGAAGCCGAGAAGTGCGAGTCATGGGAACGTATCGTAAAAGTACAGTAGTCTGAAGACGCTAAATGGGAAACAAGGCAATTCGTAACATTTGGCTTGTGATTGTACAAATCGAGACTGGTATGACGTTACATTCCTGTGGACTTTACTATGGGGCGCCTCTAGGCCCTTATCTCTGTTATCTCTGACTCGTGTTCCGGACACGCGACCCTTATCTCTGACTCGTGCCAGGCGTGTGATTGCCATTGGCTACTCGTATTAGGGTTCGTGGCTGTGCATTAGGATTCGGCACTTCAGACTGAGCTTGAAAGTTCCTCTGGAGTAGTATAAGTAGAGTCGGCTACACGTCTTAGAACAGTAGCTTTGATACCTTGTGTAATACCTTCCCCCTTCGGAGTCTGGCCAAGGGATCGTTATACAGCTTGATCACCTCTCTGCTCTACTGTGCGACCTCGGAGACCCGCCCCTCCACAGTACTCTCCCTTTCTGCCCCTGCGTACACGTACGAGCCACAGCAGGTTCAGCGTATTCCACTATAAGTCGCGTCACGGACCGACTTCTTCCTCTCATCTTCGCCTCTGCCCTTCTGGGCCACGTATTGCGGATCACCCTAGCCGTTGCCTACGGGATCCTGAAGACCTTCGACATGCTCAAGGCTCAGCAAACAGACAAGTAACCCAAGTCGGGTCGATACGTCCGGAAGGAACGTAACACATGGGGTGTAATGCCACAGTGGTTGTGCAGCAATGGGAAGTCCTGTGATCAATGTCAGTCCACTAGATATACAGTACAGTAACTATGTCCAAGTTGAACATGACGGAAATGTGTGTCTGCGGAGGCTCAATCTGTGGTGTGGGAAATTGAACCATCAGCCACGACTTAGCCACTTTTTTTTTGCCACAATTCACCCTCCTCAAGAGCGCTGCCGCCCTTAGGTGCGGTTTTTCTTTTTCTTTTTTAATTCATTTAACTGTCTTCGAGCTGCCGTTGCATGCTCCCGTCGGCGTACCCCGCGGGCATGCAAGCCACTGTCACACCGCCAGAACGAGCTGGGCTTTGGTCCAGTGTATCAAGATACATTCATTTTTTTCTTTCATTTTGATTCGTTTCTCATTGGCGTTACAGAGCCCATATTTTCCTCACCTGCTGCTACTGCACCTGAGTCCTTCATGCCGCCCACCTCTCCTACCCATGCAAAGGCATCTCCATGCTTCCCCACCCTTCAAGCACCTTCCGCCACCTCTGCCTTAAGCCTGTGGCCGTCGCCTCCACCCACCCCTCGCCGCATGCAGGTCCACCTACCCCCACCCCGTCACAGCATGCAAGAGCTGCTATGACGCGGCACGCAAGACCAACCACAACACTAACCCGCCACGTGTGGGTCCCCGCCCAGGACACACCCCAACGAATCAAAAAGTACGTTATCAGTTCGTTTGAGCCTACAATGTGCTGACACTGGTTGCAGGCCCACATGGCTACCCTGCGTGCCACGTCCACCACTGCCTGCCAGGGGCCCATGTGCACATGACGATGATGACGCAGCCGTGGACGGCGAGGTGACATTGCCACGACGGCGGCGATGATGGCAAGGCGACATCGCCATGACGGTGGCGACAATGGTGAGGTGACATCGCCACGACGGCGAGGCAATATTGCCACGACGGTGGTGGCGGCGATGGCGATGATGATGGTGACAACGACAACGACGGCAGGACAACGACAGCAATGGAGGCGTGATAATGGTGAGGTAGTGGCGGAGGGCGGCGGGGATGGCAGCAGGGGTATGGCCTCCTTTGTATACTATTACCTGTAGATATTGTAACCCTATGAAATAAAGTTGATTTTTCTGTATTTTGAAAGCTGTGTGATAATCAGATTGCTTAGTTGACTTAAGACTGCTTATACCAAGGCTTATATTTGTGTTGAGCCTGGTGGAGCCTGCCCAAGAAAGTGTCCAAGTTGAAATAAGCCAGACAATAAGGTCAATAAGCTGCAATTAAGTCAAGTTCAGAGCGAGGCTTGACTTAATCCAAGCAGGGTCAGGCTTAGCAAAATCTGGCTTTAGGTTTCTTGAAACCGTTGTTAAGTCATATTAAGCACTGTTAAGGACCATTAAGAAAAATCAACATTTTCCTGATGCAAGGTTGGGCACATAATCTAGTTGAAGGAGCAACAATGCACGGCCTCTGCCTGCTAGGGCAGAGGGCAATGACCTTGTGCAGAGGGGTGCTCGGGCTGTCAGAGCTGACATGGTACATCCATCTGTGTTACGAACTATTCTGACTTCTTGCTTTGCGTCGCTCAACTCTCGTACTTTTACGATACATTCCCGTGACTCGCGCTTCTCGGCTTCTATTCTGCACCTTGTGCCTCGGCGATAGGATGGCCAGTTTTGCGCTCCGTTTCGTCCGCTGACCATCTCTCAGTCACGCGTCGCCCCGCGGGATTCCTTTGTACTACATATGACTTGTCACGTTCTGCCCTTTAGCGCCCTTGCACGTGACCGTGGGAGAAGACGTCCTCGGGAGCAAGCGACAACTTACAACCAAAGTTGTCAGCGCCAATCCTCGGCAACCGCCGAGCGCCCGGGATATCAACAATTGGCCGTCACGTGACCTGGCACGTGACCTGCTCTAGAAGATTCCAGAAGAGTCCGGATGAGCACGTGATCCCGGATTGGCTTGTGATTATGGAACCGGTACGTTGTATAGCCGGTGGACTCTTATCTATGACGTCATGGTCTGGACCCTTGCCTCGTGCCCCTTATCTCTGACTCATGCCAAGCGCGCCTTATGCCATTGGCTGCTATTGTTAGCTGTACTAGGGTTCATGACTCGACTCAAGGTTCGGGCTGAGCTTGAAAGCTCCCTGGACGCGTATAAGTAGAGCGATGGATGGTCCCTATGACCCCCATCTTAGAAACATCTTGGATTCCCTCTTCCCACCGTTCCTCCTCCTTCTCATCATGTAGCTGCTGGCCTTTGCCCTTCGTTGCATTGGTTTCTAGTCTATACTACCTCTGATAATGGAGATGATGTTATTCCCCTCTATGATCCTCAGTGCGCCCTCGGAGTCTGTCCCGCCACTGCGACCTTTCCCTTTCCACTATGGGTTGTGCTGTGAAGCCAACTCCTTGTCTGTCATTACGACCTGTTGTACGCCTTCCAACGCCTACAACCCTCGGCGCGATCAGTGTTCGACGACCGCGACCTACGGGTCAACCCAACGGGCCGGAAGAACCGTTACATGACTACTCCCTTTGTTCCGATTCCTGTACGACTACATCAGACTCGCGCCATATGTTTGCACCGCGCAAACACCCTGTAACAGTATATAAGTCACGCCCTACCTAGCTTGTACGGTAGACTTGACTTCTTGTGTAATACCACATCGTCTTTGCCTCACGAACGACCCTCGACTCGCCTTTGCGCTTGAGTCCACACTTTCGCTCGCCCTTTGCGCTTGAGCCTCGACTATCTACTATTGTCCTTGGTTCCAGGGAAACCAAGTGACACTTGTGCATCATCGAACTGAGTCTTAACCGACTCGCGCTCTTCCGATCCCGTTGACTTAGCGTGGTACACGTCGTGCCTAACGCCCCTGTGGTGGCGTTACATTAAGTCAAGTCTCTCACAGTGGCGAATCTTCACAGTCGCGCCAGGTCCCAGTTTCAAGCAGAATACATCGACAGATACAGTGACGACGAGCTTTCTGATAAAGTTAAAGGAACCGTCGTTTGGAAGGAACACGAAGGAGTGGAGGGATACTTTCTCTTCCACCCTAACACCCAGAAATACCGACAAGTTCACTATCTCGAAGAACTACGACAGTGGGCATACATTGACTACTCCGCAAAGAAAGGCCAGTGGTACACTATCAGTATAGTACCTCAGGCACTCGGAGTTGGGCCCCTCGCAACTCACACTACTTCTGGTATTGCCATCGACGACAACTCTCCATCACCCAGTGTCTCTGTACCCATGACAAATCTACCCACTATTGACCCGACGACTCATTTTCAAACTCACGTCATGTCCCAGACCCTGCAAGCTTCGGCTAGCACCACCCTCACTAGTGGAGCAGGAGGATCCTCCGGAGCATCGGGCTCAGGAGGAGGAGCACCGAACCCGCCTAGTGGCGGCGCGCCGATGCCACCACCTGGCGGTGGCAGTGGCGGTGGCGGTGGCGGTGGCGGTGGCGGTGGCGGTGGCGGCGGCGGTGGCGCTGCGCCAGGAGTGGCTGCACCCGTAGCGCCGGCCCCTGGAGGGAATGGACGGCTGGGAGGAAACCCTCCCCCCGAATTCACCGGAGTTAGAGATGAGAGCAAGGCCTTTCTGCGAGCGTTCCGACTCTATAAAGAAATGAACCCCACCGTCGACCAACTCGCAATTCCAGCATCACGAGCCATGACATTCTTGTCATACATTCGAGGCCCATTAGTAAACGATTGGGTCGATGAACAAGCACAGTGGCTGGAGGATCAGATTGCGGCCGGAGTTCTCCGACAAAACGAAGTCTTATGGACCACCGTCAGAGACCGGTTCGTACAAGCCTACACCGACACATCTGAGCAGACCAACGCACGCAAAGCACTCCAAACCCTCACGATGAAGGGAGGAGACATCGACACCTATGTCGCAACATTCCAGAATCTCATCACGAAGGCAGGGTACAACCCCGACGAAGCCACGACGCTGGAGCTATTCCAGGATGGGCTCCCAAACCAGTTAGTGGTCAACGCTGTCCGCTTCCAGCACCCTGTCAATTGGGAGCAGTGGAAGGCGGCTGCCCGGTTGCAGCAGGCTGAATATCTCATTTTAAAGGATCGCCTCGGCAAGGGCAAGCCCCAGCGGAAGAAAGGAGGACAGAGCAGAGAACAGTGGGTGCAAGCCCTCAAAGGAACACGCGACCCCAACGCCATGGACGTTGGACGCGCCAGAGCCTCCGTGGCCCTCACCGATACCGACAAAGCCCGCCTTCAGAAGGAGGGAAGATGTTTTAGATGCCAAGCGCAAGGACACATCTCGCGTAACTGTCCTCAAAAGGGCGTGCGAGTGGCTGCCACTACGTCTACCATGGCGCCACCCCCCATGTCCCCGCGATCACCAGCCCCGGCTCCCTCGGGTTCAAGTTTACCAGCTCCCGCCATCTCTTCTTTCGCCATACAATCTAGTCGCGTACTATCGAATGAAGAGCAGGCGGATCTACAGATCGCAGCGATGAAGGCACAAACTCAGGAGGTACGGGACCTCATGGTGGAAAAGTTATTCGGACGAGAGGATTTTCTCGACGCTTGAACCCGGCGGCCTGGGCTAGAGCATTAAACTTAAACGTGTACACTAGCAGGTTCCGATCTATGCGAATCCCAGTATTGTTCAAATCAGTACACGCAACGGCCGAACGACAAGTCCTTATCGACTCGGGAGCCACCGACAACTTCATATGCTCTTCACTTTTGAAACGACTCCAGATCGGGACACGGGAGGTGACTCACCCCATCCGTATTTGGAATGTAGACGGCACCCACAATCAAGACGGCGCCATCACTCATTATATGGACCTCACCGTGCGAACAGGAACGGAGGAAAGGACGCTTCGCTTCTTAGTTACCAACCTAGGAAGGGACGAAGTGATCTTGGGATACCCCTGGTTTACGGCCTTTGAGCCCAAAATCAAGTGGGGAGACGCGACGCTGAACGAGGAGTTTCAGCCGGTCGTAGTTTCGAGCCTTCACTTGTCAGATGAAGCCACGCCCATAGAAGCTTCCATCCGGGCGTTGGAGACGTATGAACTTGACGAGGAAGCATGGGAACAACTCATGGATGACGAGCGAGAACCTCAGATTGCGTTTTTACGCAAAACCACAACCGCCTCTGAGTTGGTGCAGCAGGAGGCGGCGAAGAAAAAGGAGCGAACATTCAAGGAAATGATCCCCGAGGAGTACAGATGTCACCGCAAAATTTTTGACGAAGAGGCTTCTCACCGCTTCCCTCCATCTCGCCCCTGGGATCATGCCATAGACCTCCTTCCCAACGCTCCGGCCTCATTGGACTGCAAGGTTTACCCACTCGCGCAGAATGAGCAGGAAGCTCTGACCGCCTTCCTGAACGAGCAATTGGCAAAAGGGTACATTCGCTCGTCTAAGTCGCCGTACGCATCCCCCTTCTTCTTTATCAAAAAGAAGGACGGCAAATTGCGCCCCGTCCAAGACTACAGGCGATTAAACGAACTCACAATCCGAAACCACTACCCACTCCCTCTAATCCCGGAACTCGTGGATCGGATACGCGATGCGCGTCTCTACACGAAACTCGATGTTAAGTGGGGGTACAATAACGTACGAATCAAACTAGGAGATGAGTGGAAAGCCGCCTTTAAAACCAACCAGGGGCTGTACGAACCCCTCGTCATGTACTTCGGGCTCACCAACTCCCCCTCCACGTTCCAAGCGATGATGGACGATACTTTCTGACCACTCACCCTGACGAACGAGGTGATCGTCTACATGGACGATATCCTAATCGCCACACCCCTCGACTATCCCCACCATCGCGCCATAGTACACGAAGTTCTCCGCTTGTGCGAAGAACACGATCTTTACATCAAACCCGAGAAGTGCGAATTCGAAGTACGGGAGGTCGAATACCTTGGACTAATTATAGGCCACGGCAATCTCCGGATGGACCCCGTCAAGGTACGGGGTATCCGAGAATGGCCCGCTCCAAGAAATCTCCGTGAAGTACGCGCCTTCCTCGGATTTTGTAATTTCTACCGGCGATTCATTCGCGGTTTCTCCGCACTGGCACGACCCCTACACGACCTCACCCGTAAAGACACCCCGTGGCACTGGGTGTTACGATCTCTGTCTGACTCTTGCTTTGGTTGTACGATTACGATACGATCCGGTGACTCGCGCCTCTCGATTCTTGTCTTGCGCCCTGCGCCTCGGCGATAGGGTAGGTCGTGGTACGCTTCCTCTGGTCCGCTGACCATTTCTGAAGCCCGCATGACTCCGCGGAATTCCCTCACACTACATATGGTTTTTCCCTTTGTTCACGTTCTAGGACTCTTGACTCACGATCGCGCCATATGTTTGTTGCCTACAAACATCCTGTACTAGTATATAAGTCGCGCCCTACCTAGCTTGTACGGTAGACTTGACTTCTTGTGTAATACCACATCGTCTTTGCCTCACGACCGCTTGACTCGCCCTTTGCGCTTGAGTCCCCGCTGTAGCTCGCCTTTGCGCTTGAGCCTTACCCTCTTACTATTGCACTCGGTACCAGGGATACCGAGTGACACTTGTGCACCACCGAACTGAGTCTTAACCGACTCGCGCTCCTCCGATCCCGTTGACTTGAGACGAGGTACACGTCGTACCTAACGCCCCTGTGGTGGCGTTACACTGGGGACAACGGGAGCAAGACGCGTTCAATAACGTCAAACGTAGCATCGAACGTGAACCTACACTTCTATTCCCCGACCTCACGAAACCATTCGAACTAGAAGTCAACGCGTCTAACGTCGCCATCGGAGCCGTGCTTAATCAGCTCGGCCCGGACAAAAAACTGCACCCCGTCGCGTTCCACTCCGAATCCTTCAATCAGACGGAACGCAACTACGATATTTATGACAGAGAGCTACTGGCAGTTGTCAAAGCCCTACGAGCGTGGCGCACATATCTAGTCGGCTCCCCCCATAAAATTATCATCCACACCGACCACGCCAACCTCCAGTACTGGAAGGAACCCAGGAAGATCAGCAGACGGGTCGCGCGCGAATTCCTGGAACTCTCAGAGTATGATTTCCTCCTGAAACATATCTCCGGAGTTAAGAATAGTCGCGCGGATGCCCTGTCGCGGAGAACGGACTATGCGACGCATGATGAGGACAACAATGATATTATCGTCCTCCCCGCAGACCGCTTTCTCCGAGCGACGGAAATGTCCATGCACGATATGGATATTTGGACCCAGATATCGCAGAACCTCGATGAGAAGGACGTACTGCGGTGGGTTGAACCCCACAACCTGCGGAAAGTAGGGGGACTGTGGTGGAAGAACGACGCACTAGTTGTCGTGGGCGACAACGACCTTAAACGGGGGGTAATCACCTTTTTTCACGATACACCAGCCATGGGACACCCAGGAATCGCGAATACTTACGAACTGCTACGACGCGACTACTGGTGGCCCAACATGCGCAAAGACGTAGAAGACTACGTCAAAGGATGCGCGACATGTCAGGCAAACAAGATCAACCCTCACCGTCAAAAACCACACCTCTTTCCCATCACCACAGACCCGAACGCCGAACCATTTGAGGTCGTCGCCATGGATTTCATTACCAAACTCCCTCCATCCGACGGATACGACTCCATACTCACTATCACGGACCACGACTGCTCAAAGGCCTCAATCTTTATCCCATGTAACGAGTCGATCACAGCAGAAGGAGTGGCACGCCTCTACCTCCATCATGTATACCCTCACTACGGCATTCCCCGGAAGATCATCACGGACCGAGACCCCCGCTTTACCTCCGCCTTTATGACCAATCTCTGTAAAGTCCTGGGCATTCGCCAGAACATATCTTCCGCTTACCACCCTCAAACCGATGGACAGTCAGAACGAACAAACCAGTGGTTGGAACAATACCTTCGACACTGGAGTAACGTGCAGCAGGACAATTGGGCCGAAGCTCTACAAGTCGCCCAATTCGCGCACAACGCCTGGCCAAACGCAACTACTAAAGAATCCCCTTTCTCGCTCATCATGGGATGGGAACCACGTACCATGTGGACACCAAAACCAACAACATCCCCATCTGTAGAACAACGCCTAGAAGACATGGTCATCAGACGACAACACGCGCAAGACTGCATCAAACACGCGCAAGAACTGATGGCAAAAAGGGGCAAGACGCGTTTCATCCCCTATCAAGCAGGCGCAATGGTCTGGTTGGAAGGCACGAACCTCCGAACCTTCTACCCCACCGCAAAATTAGCCCCAAAACGTCATGGACCATTCCGCGTGAAGCGGGTCCTTTCAGACGTCTCATACGAATTGGAGATTCCGAGCACGTGGAAGATTCACCCAGTTTTCCATGCGAACCTCCTCACGCCGTATAAGGAGACGGAGCTCCACGGCGCAAACTTCACGCGCCCACCTCCGGATCTGATTGATGGGGAAGAAGAATTCGAAGTGGAGCACATTCTGCAATCCCGATCACATGGACGAGGGCGCAAACTTCAGTTCCTGGTCCAGTGGAAGGGCTTCCCGATAAGTGACAGCACGTGGGAACCCCTTGAAAATGTCCGACACGCGCCTGACCTCATCGCCGATTTCTACCGTCTAAACCCTACCGCCGAAGGGGCTGGACGAAAGATATAAAACACACCCCCTCGATATTGCCATCACGCCATCCCCCTCTTCTCGCTTCATCATGACTACCACTCCCATTATCTCTACCGTCCAAACTCGTCGCCCAGTCGAGATCATTCTTGAAAACTTAACTGTACCTTCACAGGACTTGGGTGTCCCCTCCGAACCAGAGGGTCGTACGCCGTATTCTGGTATCCCTGACTCACCCCCACTCCCCGTACTTGCACTCGCCACCACAGCCCTAGCTTCTCTGGCCAAAGAACCCACGCCGACCGCTGAACCACCTGAACCTCCTCGACCTATCATCGTCCCTTTTTCCATCGACACCCCCGTTTCTGTCCACGTACCCGCCACAACCGACTTATCCACCCGAAACCACCATCCCCCTGACCCCACCACCACCGTTGTCCCCTCCTGCCGTCCCCGCCGCTTGTATCCCCATGCCACCATTCCCTGCCGGAATGGACCACACGTTCACGCCAATCCCGCAGGCCAGGGTGGTTGAACCTGATCCCGCCCTGGCCCGTCTCGATGATGACGAGGAGGATAAGGAGAACGCAGACCCCGGCATCCCCTTCTTCCTCAACGACCCATCACTCCCTACGTTCTTCCCCCTCCTCGTCGGCGAGACGGGGACTGTTAAACAGACTGCGCGGTACATCTATTATCGCCACAATTATCAGGAGGTCGTCGGCACCATGGGCAAAGGCCATCCCTGTTACGCATCCCAAGTGTTTTTGAACGAAGTGTACACGGGTCAGCTGGCGCAGCATATCACGGACAACCAGCTGAACATGTTTCATCCTCACGACCCTCGCGCCATCGTGCTGAATGAGGTCCTCGTCGAGCTCCACCAGCCCCGTCTCCACGCCGACATCTCTCGTCTCCGCGAGTGCCTTACGCGACGAGACGCCATTCGCACTCGTCAATCAGACATCCGGCGATTGGAGACGGAACTGACACGCGACCAGTTCCACCTTGACATGGATTTCTCATCCGTCCGGAAGCGTCTTCAGTACGCTCGGGCAATTCCTCTTATTGCGGATAAGTACGCCGAGCTTCACGCGAAGCCAGTACGCCCCCGTGGCTCGCCAGAGCCCACCCCCTTCGCACCGCGTGACGCTGGACCTAGCGAGATGCCCCGTCTTCAGGGAGAGGGCGGCAAGCGTCGGCGCAAATGTTTCCAGTGCAAGTCAGAGGATCACTTGGTGGCTCAGTGCCCGGAGCGACGGGCCAGGGAGCCTTGCCAGTGGTGTGGAAGTCGGGCTCACAGGCTCGACGTCTGTCTCATCCGTCGACTCTCCCCCATGACACCCGCTCACGTAGACCCGGACACACGCCCCCGATGGTGTGGGAAGTGTCTGCGGTACGACGCTACACACGAGGAGATAAAGTGCCCAATGTACGAGATGTGTTGGGACTGCGGTGAGAGGGGACGTTTCATGTTCCTTCGCCGTCACACATGTCCACGCACCCCATCTCCTGTACCCGCTAACATTCCCACGGAAGAGGACTACGCGTACACCAGCGACTAGTCGAAGTCGTGGCGACTTCGAGTCTAGTGGGGGGGTAATGTTACGAACTATTCTGACTTCTTGCTTTGCGTCGCTCAACTCTCGTACTTTTACGATACATTCCCGTGACTCGCGCTTCTCGGCTTCTATTCTGCACCTTGCGCCTCGGCGATAGGATGGCCAGTTTTGCGCTCCGTTTCGTCCGCTGACCATCTCTCAGTCACGCGTCGCCCCGCGGGATTCCTTTGTACTACATATGACTACTCCCTTTGTTCCGATTCCTGTACGACTACATCAGACTCGCGCCATATGTTTGCACCGCGCAAACACCCTGTAACAGTATATAAGTCACGCCCTACCTAGCTTGTACGGTAGACTTGACTTCTTGTGTAATACCACATCGTCTTTGCCTCACGAACGACCCTCGACTCGCCTTTGCGCTTGAGTCCACACTTTTGCTCGCCCTTTGCGCTTGAGCCTCGACTATCTACTATTGTCCTTGGTTCCAGGGAAACCAAGTGACACTTGTGCATCATCGAACTGAGTCTTAACCGACTCGCGCTCTTCCGATCCCGTTGACTTAGCGTGGTACACGTCGTGCCTAACGCCCCTGTGGTGGCGTTACAATCTGCCACCCATCTCCAAGGATAAGGGTCAGTACAGTATGCCCAGAGGTGGGCAAGTGTAACGCCACCACGGGGGCGTTAGGTACGACGTGTACCACGTTAAGTCAATCGGGACTGGAAGAGCACGAGCCGGTTAGAGCTCAGTTCGGTGATGCACAAGTATCGCTCGGCCTCCCTGGGACCGAGGATAATAGTAGAAGGACAAGGCTCAAGCGCAACGGCGAGCGAAGGTATAGACTCAAGCGCAAAGGCGAGTCGAAGGTCGTTCGTGAGGCGAAGACAACGTGGTATTACACAAGAAGTCAAGTCTACCGTACAAGCTAGGTAGGGCGCGACTTATATACTAGTACAGGATGTTTGTGAGCAACAAACATATGGCGTGATTGTGGGTCAAGAGTCCTAGAACGTAAACAAAGGGAAAAACCATATGTAGTATGAGGGAATTCCGCGGAGTCATGCGGGCTTCAGGAATGGTCAGCGGACCAGGAGAAGCGTACCACGACCTACCCTATCGCCGAGGCGCAGGGTGCAAGACGAGAATCAAGGGGCGCGAGTCACCGGATCATATCGTAATCGTACAGCCAAAGCAAGGGTCAGAAATCGTAACATTACCCCCCCGTCAGAATCGAAGTCGCCACAACTTCGACTAGTCGCTGGTATAGGCGTAATCCTCCTCCGCAGGGATGTTAGCGGGTACAGGAGACGGAGTGCGGGGGCAGGTGTGTCGGCGTAAAAACATAAATCGTCCTCTCTCCCCGCAGTCCCAACACATCTCGTACATGGGGCACTTGATTTCCTCATGTGTAGCATCGTACCGCAGGCACTTCCCGCACCACCTAGGGCGAGAGTCTGGGTCCTTATGCGCTGGCGTCATAGGGGAGAGACGTCGGATGAGGCAGACGTCGAGCCGATGAGCTCGACTCCCACACCACTGGCACGGCTCCCGGGCCCGTCGCTCAGGGCACTGCGCCACTAGGTGATCTTCCGACTTGCACTGGAAACACTTGCACCGACGCTTGCCACCTTCCCCTTGAAGGCGGGGCATCTCGCTAGGTCCAGCGTCACGAGGGACGAGGGGGATAGGCTCCGGCGAGCCCCGGGGGCGCACAGGCTTCGCATGAAGCTCGGCATATTTATCGGCGATGAGGGGAATGGCCCGAGCGTACTGAAGACGCTTCCGGACCGATGAAAAGTCCATGTCTAAATGGAACTGGTCGCGCGTCAGCTCGGTCTCCAGTCGTCGGATGTCCGACTGGCGAACACGGATGGCGTCCCGCCGCGTGAGGCACTCGCGGAGGCGGGAGATGTCAGCATGGAGACGAGGCTGATGCAACTCGACGAGCACCTCATTCAACACGATGGCGCGAGGATCATGGGGGTGAAACATGTTCAGCTGGTTGTCGGTGATATGTTGAGCCAGCTGACCGGTATAGACCTCGTTGAGGAAGACCTGAGATGCGTAGCAAGGGTGGCCCTTCCCCATCGTTCCGACGACCTCCTGATAGTTGTGGCGGTAGTAAATGTACCGTGCCGTCTGCTTGACGGTGCCCGTCTCCCCGACTAGGAGTGGGAAGAAAGTGGGGAGTGATGGGTCGTTGCGGAAGAAGGGGATGCCGGGGTCCTCGTTCTCCTTGTCCTCCTCATCATCTAGGAGGGCGAGGGCGGGGTCGGGCTCGACGACGCGGGTCTGAGGAATGGGCGTGAATGTGTGGTCCATTCCGGCGGGGAATGGCGGGATTGGGATATGGGCGGCAAGGACGGCGGGTGGTGAGAGTGGTGGGGGTGGAGTGAGGGAGACGACGGTTTCAGGTGGGCAGGTGGGAGTGACGGGAACGTGGACGGTGACTGGTGTATCGACGGAGAATGGGATGACGAGAGTTTGGGGAGATTTGGGGTCTTCGGTGGTTGGCGTGGGTTCCTCCGCTAGTGAGGCTAAGGCCGAGGTAGCGAGCGCGAGTACGGGGAGCGGAGGGGAGTCAGGGATCACAGAATATGGCGTACGACCCTCTGGCTCGGAGGGGACACCCAAGTCCTGCGAAGGTACGGTTAGATTCTCGAGAATGATCTCGACGGGTCGGCGAGTTTGGATAGTAGAAACAATGGGAGTGGTCGTCATGGCTGAGTAAAGCAAAGGGGGTGAAGCGACGATGTGGTTGAAGGGGGGCGTATTTTATATCTTTCGTCCAGCCCCTTCGGCGGTAGGATTTAGGCGATAGAAGTCGGTAATCAGGTCGGGCGCGTGTCGGACATTTTCAAGGGGCTCCCATGTGCTGTCGCTTATCGGGAAGCCCTTCCATTGGACGAGGAATTGGAGTTTGCGCCCTCGTCCATGTGATCGGGATTGCAGGATGCGCTCCACTTCGAACTCTTCTTCTCCATCAATCAAGTCCGGGGGTGGGCACGTGAAGTTTGCGCCATGCAACTCCGTCTCCTTATATGGCGTGAGGAGATTTGCATGGAAGACCGGGTGTATCTTCCACGTGTTTGGAAGCTCAAGTTCGTATGACACATCGAAAGGACCCATTTCACTCGGAACGGCCCATGGCGTTTTGGGGCGAGTTTTGCGGTGGGGTAAAAGGTCCGGAGGTTCGTGCCTTCTAACCAGACCATTGCGCCTTCTTGGTAAGGAATAAAGCGCGTCTTGCCCCTTTTTGCCATCAGTTCTTGTGCGTGTTTGATGCAGTCCTGCGCGTGTTGTCGTCTGATGACCATGTCTTCTAGGCGTTGTTCTACGGACGGGGATGTCGTTGGTTTTGGTGTCCACATGGTGCGTGGTTCCCATCCCATGATGAGCGAGAAGGGCGATTCTTTTGTAGTTGCGTTTGGCCAGGCGTTATGCGCAAATTGGGCGACTGGTAGAGCTTCGGCCCAATTGTCCTGCTGCACGTTGCTCCAGTGTCGAAGGTATTGTTCCAACCACTGGTTCGTTCGTTCCGACTGTCCATCGGTTTGAGGGTGGTAGGCGGAGGAGATATTCTGGCGGATGCCCAGAACTTTACAGAGATTGGTCATAAAGGCGGAGGTGAAACGGGGATCTCGGTCCGTAATGATCTTCCGGGGAATGCCATAGTGAGGGTATACGTGGTGGAGGTAGAGGCGTGCCACTCCTTCTGCTGTGATTGACTCGTTGCATGGGATAAAGATTGAGGCTTTCGAGCAATCATGGTCCGTGATGGTGAGTATGGAGTCGTATCCGTCTGATGGAGGGAGCTTGGTAATAAAGTCCATGGCGACGACCTCGAATGGTTCTGCGTTTGGGTCTGTGGTGATAGGGAATAGGTGTGGTTTTTGACGGTGAGGGTTGATTTTGTTCGCCTGGCATACCGCGCATCCTTTGACATAATCTTCTACGTCTTTGCGCATATTGGGCCACCAGTAGTCGCGTCGTAATAATTCGTAAGTGTTTGCGATTCCTGGGTGTCCCATGGCAGGCGTGTCGTGGAAAAAGGTGATTACCCCCCGTTTAAGGTCGTTGTCGCCCACGACAACTAACGCGTCGTTCTTCCACCACAGCCCCCCCACCTTTTTCAGGTTGTGGGGCTCGACCCATCGCAATACATCTTTTTCGTCAAGGTTTTGCGATATTTGGGTCCAGATGTCCATATTATGCATAGACATCTCTGTCGCTCGAAGGAAGCGTTCTGCAGGGAGGACAATAATGTCATTGTTGTCCTCTTCGTGTGCTGCGTAGTCCGCTCTTCGCGACAAGGCATCCGCGCGACTGTTTCTGATTCCGGAGACATGCTTCAGGAGGAAGTCGTACTCTGAGAGTTCCAGGAACTCGCGCGCGACTCGTCTACTGATTTTTCTTGGTTCTTTCCAATACTGGAGGTTGGCGTGGTCGGTGTGGATGATGATTTTATGGGGGGAGCCGACGAGGTAAGTGCGCCATGCTCGGAGGGCCTTAACCACTGCCAACAATTCTCTGTCGTAGATGTCGTAGTTGCGTTCTGCTTGACTGAAGGACTCAGAGTGGAACGCGACAGGGTGTAGCTTTTGATCCGGGCCGAGCTGATTAAGCACGGCTCCGATGGCGACGTTAGACGCGTCGACCTCCAATTCAAATGGCTTTGTGAGATCGGGGAATAATAGTGTGGGTTCGCGTTGTATGCTACGCTTGACATTGTCGAATGCGTCTTGCTCTCGTTGCCCCCAATGCCACGGGGTGTCTTTTTGGGTTAAGTCGTGTAGCGGTCGTGCGAGCGCGGAGAAGCCTCGGATGAACCGCCTGTAAAAATTACAGAACCCAAGGAATGCCCGTACTTCACGAAGACTTCTCGGGGCCGGCCATTCTCGGATACCCCGTACTTTAACAGGGTCCATCCGCAAGTTCCCATGGCCTATGATTAATCCGAGGTACTCGACTTCCAATACCTCGAATTTGCACTTCTCTGGTTTGATGTAGAGGTCGTGTTCTTCGCATAAGCGGAGAACCTCGTGTACTATGGCGCGATGATGGGAGTAGTCGAGGGGCGTGGCGATGAGGATGTCATCCATGTAGACGATTACTTCGTTCGTAAGGGTGAGAGGTCGGAACGTATCGTCCATCATTGCTTGGAATGTGGAGGGGGAATTGGTAAGTCCGAAATACATGACGAGGGGTTCGTACAACCCCTGATTGGTTTTGAACGCGGCTTTCCACTCGTCTCCCAACTTAATTCGCACGTTATTATATCCCCATTTGACATCAAGTTTCGTGTATAGGCGTGCGTCACGTATTCGGTCGACGAGCTCTGGGATCAGAGGGAGTGGGTAGTGGTTGCGTATCGTGAGTTCATTTAGTCGTCGATAGTCTTGGACGGGGCGAAGTTTGCCGTCCTTCTTTTTGATGAAGAAAAAGGGGGATGCGTAGGGCGACTTAGACGAACGGATGTATCCCTTCGCAAGTTGTTCGTTTAGGAACGTGGTTAGGGCTTCTTGTTCATTCTGTGCGAGCGGATAGACCTTACAGTCTAGTGAGGCGGGGGCGTCTGGGAGGAGGTCTATGGCATGGTCCCAAGGGCGAGAAGGGGGGAATCGATGTGACGCTTCCTCGTCGAAGATTTTTCGATGGCGTCGGTACTCCTCTGGGATCATCTCCTCGAACGTTCGCTCCTTCTTTTTCGCTGCTTCCTGCTGCGCCAATTCAGAAGCCGTGGTAGTCTTCCTCAAAAATGAGATCTGGGGCTCTCGCTCATCATCCATAAGCTGCTCCCACGCTTCCTCGTCAAGTTCATACATCTCCAACGCCCGAATAGAGGCTTCCATGGGCGTGGCTTCGTCTGACAAGTGAAGACTCGAGACTACGACCGGCTGGAACTCTTCGTTCAGCGTCGCATCTCCCCATTTGATCGTGGGCTCAAAGGCCGTGAACCAAGGGTATCCCAGGATCACTTCATCCCTTCCCAGGTTCGTGACCAAGAAGCGAAGTGTCCTCTCTTCTTTTCCCGTTTGTACCGTAAGATCCGTATATTGTGTGATAGCGCCGTCCTGGTTGTGGGTGCCATCTACATTCCAAATACGGATAGGGTGAGTGACATCCCTTGTTCCGATTTGGAGTCGTTTTAAGAGTGAGGAGCATATAAAATTGTCGGTAGCTCCCGAGTCGATAAGGACTTGTCGTTCGGCCGTTGCGTGTGCAGATTTAAAGAGGACTGGAATTCGCATGGATCGATATCTGCTAGTGTACACGTTTAAGTTTAATGCTCTAGCCCAGGCCGCCGGGTTCAAGCATCGAGAAAATCCTCTCGTCCGAATAGCTTTGCTACCATGAGGTCTCGTACCTCCTGAGTCTGTGCCTTCATCGCTGCGATCTGTAGGTCCGCCTGCTCTTCGTTCGATAGTACGCGACTAGATTGTATGGCGAAAGAAGAGACGGTGGGAGCTGATAAACTTGAACCCGAGGAAGTTGGGGCTGGTGATCGCGGGGACATGGGGGGTGGCGCCATGGCAGACGTGGTGGCAGCCACTCGCACGCCCTTTTGAGGACAGTTACGCGAGATATGTCCTTGCGCTTGGCATCTAAAACATCTTCCCTCCTTCTGAAGGCGGGCTTTGTCGGTATCGGTGAGGGCCACGGAGGCTCTGGCGCGTCCAACGTCCATGGCGTTGGGGTCGCGTGTTCCTTTAAGGGCTTGCACCCACTGTTCTCGGCTTTGGCCACCCTTCTTTCGCTGGGGTTTTCCTTTGCCGAGGCGGTCCTTAAGAATAAGGTATTCAGCCTGCTGCAACCGGGCGGCCGCCTTCCACTGCTCCCAATTGACAGGGTGCTGGAAGCGGACAGCGTTGACTACTAACTGGTTTGGTAGTCCGTCTTGGAATAACTCCAACGTCGTGGCTTCGTCAGGGTTGTACCCTGCCTTCGTGACGAGATTCTGGAATGTTGCGATGTAGGTGTCAATATCTCCTCCCTTCATCGTGAGGGTCTGGAGTGCTTTGCGTGCGTTGGTTTGTTCTGACGTGTCGGTGTAAGCTTGTACGAATCGGTCTCGGACGGTAGTCCACAGGACTTCGTTTTGTCGGAGGACTCCTGCCGCAATTTGATCTTCCAGCCACTGTGCCTGTTCATCTACCCAGTCATTTACTAACGGGCCCCGGATGTACGATAGGAAGGTCATGGCTCGCGAGGCCGGGATTGACAGCTGATCGACGGTGGGATTCATTTCCTTGTAAAGTCGGAACGCTCGCAAGAAAGCCTTGCTCTCGTCCCTGACCCCAGTGAACTCGGGAGGAGGGTTTCCCCCCAGTCGTCCATTTCCTCCGGGGGCTGGCGCTGCTGGCGCGGCTCCTCCTGGCGCGGCGCCACCGCCACCGCCACCGCCACCGCCACCGCCACCGCCACCGCCACCGCCACTGCCACCGCTACCACCACCGCCACTGCTACCGGATGGTACTGATGCACTACTACCGGGCGGATTGGGCGCCCCTCCTCCTCCAGCACCACCGCTGGTGAGGGTCGTACTGGCCGAAGCTTGTTGAGTTTGGGACATTGCGTGAGTTTGGAAATGTGTCGTGGGATTGGGCAGGTTGGTTGTGGGTACTGAGATACTGGGTGATGGGGGGTCGTCGTCGACGGCGATGCCGGAGGTAGTGCGAGTTGTGAGGGGTCCGACTCCGAGGGCTTGCGGTACTAGGCTAATAGTGTACCACTGGCCTTTCTTTGCGGAGTAATCAATGTATGCCCACTGTCGTAGTTCTTCAAGATAGTGGACCTGTCGGTATTTCTGAGTGTTCGGGTGGAAGAGGAAATATCCTTCCACTCCTTCGTGTTCCTTCCAGACGACGGCTCCTTTGACTTTATCGGAAAGCTCATCGTCACTATATCTGTCAATGTATTCTGCCTGGAACTGGGATCTGGTGCGACTATGAAGATTCGCCACTGTGAGAGACTTGACTTAATGTAACGCCACCACGGGGGCGTTAGGTACGACGTGTACCGCGTTAAGTCAATCGGGACTGGAAGAGCACGAGCCGGTTAGAGCTCAGTTCGGTGATGCACAAGTATCGCTCGGCCTCCCTGGGACCGAGGATAATAGTAGAAGGACAAGGCTCAAGCGCAACGGCGAGCGAAGGTATAGACTCAAGCGCAAAGGCGAGTCGAAGGTCGTTCATGAGGCGAAGACAACGTGGTATTACACAAGAAGTCAAGTCTACCGTACAAGCTAGGTAGGGCGCGACTTATATACTAGTACAGGATGTTTGTGAGCAACAAACATATGGCGCGATTGTGAGTCAAGAGTCCTAGAACGTAAACAAAGGGAAAAACCATATGTAGTATGAGGGAATTCCGCGGAGTCATGCGGGCTTCAGGAATGGTCAGCGGACCAGGAGAAGCGTACCACGACCTACCCTATCGCCGAGGCGCAGGGTGCAAGACGAGAATCAAGGGGCGCGAGTCACCGGATCGTATCGTAATCGTACAGCCAAAGCAAGGGTCAGAAATCGTAACAGCAAGGCCAGGCAGTCAGTAGCGGTTTTGAACCTGTGAAAGTTCTCATCAGGGGGCTACCACTACCCTGACCGCTGCACCTTCTGAGGCCATTTAGGGAGCCTACCAGTCTTATGGCCTACCAGGGGAGTTGGCCTAGCATGGCATGGTGTGGCATGACCCCTGGTGGACTGGTTGCAATTGGGGTGAGTGTGAGTGGGGAGGAGGGAGGCTTCCTGCTCAGCTTATGTAACCAGCCAGCCAGCGCAACATTGGCACTGCGCTCCCACACACACTCTGGGCAGCCAAAACAGGCAACCCCTTTCAGGGCCCTGGCTGCACTTCTTTGACCCCATGTGGTCCCCAACAGCGAGGTCATATTTCTGTGGGACCCCTCTGCCATCTGAAGATCCGATAGTGGCAAAGTCACAGTGTATTGATGAAACGTAGCATTCAAGTTCCCACCTTCTGAAAGAATTTGTGAGTGCATTAATACCATGTCCAAACTTTGGTATGTGTTCTCATCTTTTAAAGGTGTCAAGGTCTACTGTAACGCAATCCTGATTGGACAGATGGCCATGCAGATGACTCGGACTTGGACAAGGCTAGGCCCCACTAGGGAACTCAGTGTTTTTTTTCCTAGCAAAGAAGCCTTCTAATAGAACAGCTGATCATCCTCACTGAAACAGTCCAGCTGACTGCATCAGCAAGATCAAATCAGCTAGAAATGCCTGGTGTGACTAGTATGACTGGCTAGACTAGTGCTAGTTGCATTCTAGTCATGCCTGTCATGGTACAAGTGAAGTGGACTCTTACTTACAGATATGACCTCGTGAGTAAGCAGTAATGTGTCATGGACAGTTGGATCAGTCAGCATAGTTGAACAATCACATGATGTGGCATGATGTCATCCTAGGATAGCTGTAGTAGGGTTCGAGCTACTTACACTATTAGTCATACAAATTCGAGAGGAGCTTTAAAGCATCCTCATACATGTATAAATAGTGGGCCACAAAGACCAAGATATGCCATCTTGGTCTTCTTCAATCACCACATTCCCCTCTTCTCTTTCATGCATGTTCGCTTGTCTCTCTTTGGAGCAAGTTGTCTTCATCAATTGCCTAGTGACTTGAACGTCCTAGTGCTTAGTCATCAATGGTCACATGCCCTTGAAGGAGCCATGTACATGTGTCCAAATCACATGACTTGTGCCTGAGATATTCGCTAAGTCGTGAACATCCTTTCGCAGTCCAAGTTGGACTAACACCAGTGGTGGCATTACAATGCCAGCACTTTCAGTTTTATTGTTGGAATTCTAGACAACATCCTAGTTGATCTAGTCACACCAATAGAACAGCCTAGTACTAGGTAGACCTAGTAACAGTGTCCAAATTTCTATTGATTTCTACTATTTTTTATGACCCTACTAGTAACACTAACTAGTATTCAGATTTCTACCTCTACAAGATTTTCTAGTAGGGCTTACAGTCTTTGACTTTTTGCATACTTTCCACGGTCCAGTCCGCTTTTCCCGTTTCTCCGCTACTCGGTTTTAAACTCTGCTTTTTGAATTTGTTTTTATTTCCAGGGGTAAAAAAATACTGCGAAACAAATACATGCAAATAACGCGTAAACAATCAGTTCAACAATTCGTGTATCGGATGCGTGGGAAACTACCCACCGTCCCCCTGCCCCTTTGCCCCCTACCCCCATTTGCGCGCAATGGAGGCACAGGACAGTACGTCCCCCCTTTCCACCCCTGTCCTCATTCACGCCAAACAGGAGACCCAAACACCACCCCTGCCCCTGCTGACTTGCGAGCGGGGGCTGCGCAAGAAGAAGGGGCACGCCCCCCATTCGCACGCAATGGGGGCATGACAGGTATCCCCCCGTTGTTCATACGTGAACAGGACACACAGGACAAGCCCCCCCTAGCTGCCGCTCCCATTTGCGTGCAAGGGAAGCACAGGAACAAGGTGCAGCACAGGACAGGTATGCCCCCCGTCTCTGCCCCCCGCCCCTTCGTTTACACACAAACAGGACACGTGACGTGGGACGGCGTGGGGGAAGGCACACGCAACGCCCCTTCCCCCCTCTCACCGTGGACCGCGTGCGCAACGCCAGAGGGGACGCGACAGCCCCCCTCCCGGTTTGCACGCAGAGGCGACATGCAAACGAGGGGCACGTGGGGCGATGAGAACGAGCGCGCCTCTGCTCCCTTAGCACCGCGCCACTGTTTGCATGCGGGCAGTGCGCGAATGGGGGGGGTGCGCTCCAACCTGGAGTGGCGCCCCCTTCTCCCCAGGTTGACGTGCGGGGGCAACGTGGGAACCAGAACGCACAGAAGTGGCGCCCCTCCCCTGGAACCCCCCTCCCTGCGGGTTCGTGCACAAGGGCGCAAACAGGCAACCACACAGAAGCGCCCCCCCTCCCCCGCCACGCAAGCCCAGAAGCCCCCCCGTATGCACTCCAGGGGCGCATGGGCTGGGTGGTGCACAACCGGGCGGCGTGCAAATCGGGAGGCGCGCCCTGGTGTCCCACCCTCCTTTGCACACAGGGGTGACACACATACACGTGCCGCCCTTGTGTGCAAAGCGGAATGAGCACTACCTCCCCAGCTCATCCACTGGAGGGTAAGGACGACGAGCGGTGCGGGGCAACATGGAGCCCGTGCCTCCTGCACCCATTTGCATGCAAATGGAGCATGGCAAAGGTAAGCCCCCTCCTCTTTTCCCTCCACCCTCGTTTATACACAGGATGCAAATGGGGACTGCTGGCCGGGGACAAGACCCCCCTTTGTGCCCACGCCTCTATTCACGCGGGAACGGGGGAGCCACACAGGAAGGGTACGCGCAAACCCGGAGCGGCACCCTCTCTCACTCCTGCACAGGAGCGACGTGTGAATGGACGGGGTTGGATTGGGAAGGGGTGTGCGCAACAGGGTGCAAACGTGCGAGTGGGGAGTGGGGTGCGCACCCCCTTCGCGTCAATGCAGAACAAAGGGCTGGGGCGCACGGACACAAACAGCGGCATGCGGGGGGGGGGGGGCTATATGGAATGGAGCACACACCTCCACTCTAGCGACTTGACTTGGAAAAAAAAAAGTCCATAGTTTATGTAACTTTTATTAGTTAATAAAAAACTTTTTGACTATTACAGGCTGACTCAAAGATCACATGTGTTTACACTTATAATAATATTTATTAGTTAATAAATACACTTTGATTTTAGAAAAATGGGCTTGTTTGGGTGGAGACTGAAATTTCGGCCAGTTCCAAGCGGTCTGGACTGTGGAAAGTATGCGAAAAGTACACAACTAGGGCTTACTATATAAATAAAATATAGTAGGGTAAGTAGTAAAAGACTTGTTTGTGTAGTGGTTAATGTTCAACTCAGAAAATATGTCAGCTGACATGGTCTTTGGTTTAAAGCCCAGGCAATGCTGTCTATAATGCACCAATCAGATGCAATAATTAGTAATAAATAATAAATAATAATAATAAATAAGATAGGTGACAAATGACCAAAGGCACAAATACAAGTGATATTATGTCATCTGATAAGTACTACAGGTTAATTTATGTATTTTGTCCTGGATCTAGTATGATCTAGATTGCTAATCAAGGTGACTAGATCTACCTAGTGCCAGCCAGACCTTCCTGGCCCTAGATCAGAACTAGGGACTAGTGGAACTAGATCTAGGTCTGCTAGTCACTTTTTGTCTTGCTGATGTGGCCATGCTCACAGCACTTTTCTACTTGCCCCCTTTAGCATTTGGGCTTTGGACCAGCTTTTGCTTACAATCCACTACTCTCGGGTGCAGGACACCCCTGTGGTGCCATTGTTGACACAGGATGACCTTATAAAACCATGAAGTCTCTGCACCACTGGCAGCCTGGGTAGGTGTCACTCACTCCAAATACTGAACTAGTAGAACCATCTGTAGAGATAGATTTTAATGAAGAAACCCCAGATGGGATGAGCTATGGGGTGAGCGTCCTCTGTGAGGAAGCTCTACCCCTATATGATAGGGCCGATGAGTACGATGCTGCCATAGCTGAGGTGCCCAGGTTATCTTCTTTGATCAGTGTAGGATACTGCTGACCATATCCGAGCTCCTCATATAGGTTCCTCAACCACGCGGCCTCGCAACTCACTTCTGATAGAGCGATGTACTCGGCTTCAGTGGAGGACTGCACCATAATTGATTGCTTTTTCGACATCCAGGTAATAGCTCCTCCGCCCATCAAGAATACATACCCTGAAACTGATTTATAATCATCGGTATTGGTGTACATGGTGTCACGGTTCGCGCATCGTGGACTCTTACTCACGGTGATGACTCCGTATGTAAGCAGTAATGTGTCATGGACAGTCGTATCAGTAAGCGTAGAGTTACTATCACATGCCAATACAGCATGAGTCAATCCTAGGATAGCTGTAGTAGGGTTTGAGCTACTTACGCTATTCGTCATACAGTTTCGAGGGGAGCTTTAAAGCATCCTCCTATATGTATAAATAGTGGCTTGATAAGACCAAGATACGCCATCTTGGTCTTCTTCAATCACCACTTCCTTCTCGTCTCCATCACGCGTGTCTCACTTGCCTCTTCGTGCAAGTCGACTTCATCGATCATCGGATTACCTAGTGGCACAACTTGCCCTAGTGTACAGAGTAAGATCACATGCCTTGCATAAGTGCTGTGTATCTCGTGATTACAGGTCACGTGACCTCGAGAACATATTTCGCTAAGTTGTGAATGCCCTTTCGCAGTCCAAGTCGGACTAATGCCAGTGGTGGCGTTACATTAAGACCAAGATCCCTTCATTGTGGCGTTCACAACTCGAGACCAGTGGAGAAACTTTCAAACCTACTCCCTTGAACGCAGGGGAGATCGCAACGTACCCGAACAATTCCTAGGAGCCGCCAGGTGGAGAGAATACCGAGGAGAGACCGGTTACTTCGTAGACTTCACATCGGGCCCAACCCGATACCGCCCCGTTGAGTTCAATTTTGACAATTTGTGCTGGGTAGAGATTATGTGGAATCCCATAGACAACCGATACGACGCGGTACGACCCGCAGGAAGAAACTACAACTGCGACATCGACGCCAGAAACCTACCAACCCGAGAACAGTGGGGACGCATTGACGGACAGCCAGACGAAGAACCCAGCACATCAGAACCAAGAACCCCTGCTCTGTCAGAAACAAGTGGAGACGACGAAGAAACCAACGTGGACAACGAGTCGGACATTGAGGATGTAGTCCAAACAGCTGAGTCTCTTCACATTAACGAACCCGAAACCATCAACATACACCCCCCAGAAATGGCAACAGCCACAGTCACGCAAGAGGAACTCGCAATCGAGGAAGCACGAAGAATTGCAGAAGAAGCTGAAGCCCACCTGCGACCCATTAACCCAGCCACAGGACATCGCATGACCGCAGACGACGCGGCAATTTTCAGAGCAGTAGGACCAGACATGCCAGACCTGTAGCGGTGCGACTGCCGCGCTACGTTAAGCAAGGCGAAGGGTTTAAGTGAACTGAACCGGTGACACACCCAACTTAACGCGGAGACAAGTCACGCGCTAGATGTGCAGTCGACGTGGAGTGCGTGGAACGTGTAAGGCCTTATACAGGACTTCAACCACAAGATCACACGGCAGGCACACTGAGTGGAGAACCAAGAGGACAAGTTAGATTGATGGAGTATGGAGGTACAGTGGATACGCACCTGAGTGGAGAACCAAGAGGACAAGTTGGTTCCACTCAGGACGCTACATGATAGTTTATATAGCTACTGCGGCTGAGCTTGAACTGAGTCTAAACACTATTACTAAGTGTACAGTAAGACTCCTTGACTCAGGAGCTGACGCGTCGTGTCTAATAATAGCGCATCTTATTGTGCTGACTGATGCACATGTCATCGCGCTTACGAGCGGCTCCACTTGCTGAGTAAAACCTAATACAGCGAGTAAGCGTAACTACTAATCATGACGTAATGTACGTTCTAGATCCTTCTAGAGTCTTCCATCTCCTTCCATCCAATCAGAACTTAAGCTAAACGTATAAGGGACTCTTGTCCCACGATCACGTGCACATGGGTGGCAGTCCGTGTGACTAACTCGTATCAGTACTTCGGCCCTTTATATCTCTATCAAATAAATGCGTATAAATACGCAAAAATAAGATAAAAATAATACGCGTCCATGACATCACCCCCCTTCTTAAGGGTCGACGTCCGCGTTGGCCTCTGTGTACTGATGAGAAGCTTGCCAAGGCAAGGACGCGTATATGAGAGCAGCTATCTTTCTAGGTGCGCCCGGGTTTAGGGAGTGGAACTCCTGTACTTTTTCCGGGGCGTGCAGCTAGATTTTTGGCTGGCTCCCAAGTGTCCTCGCCTTCACCGTAACCCTTCCAGCGAACGAGGTACTTAAGAGTACGACCAAAGAGTTTACTGTCTCTTATGTGGTCGACTTCGTACTCTTCCTCGCCTTCGACTGTGACGGGGTCTGGTGGAGGTGGCAAAAGCCCGTTAACTTCGTTTCCCTTGTAAGGGGAGAGGCGGTCTACATGAAATACATCATGGATCCGTAATGCAGGGGGGAGTGCAAGCTTGTAGTCGACGTCACTTAAGACTTTAGTGACTTCAAATGGGCCTAGTTGCTTAGGTCCCAATTTGGACGACTGCTGGTGAATCTTTATTTGCTTAGCTTGCAACCAGACTTTATCCCCGACGTTGAAGACGTATGGCTTATGTCTTTGTTCAACGTCTGTCTGCATTCGCCTTTTACTTAGGCGTAGAGCGGCCTCTGCATCCTTTCTTGTGGAAACTAGGTTCTGTAGACGCTTATCGAGCGTTGGGATACCGGTAGGCCTACCAGCAGGGATTGTGAAGTCAGGCGTATAGCCGTATAGTAGCTCAAAGGGTGTATGACCCGTTGCAGAGTTGAGCCTGCTATTGACCACAAATTCCGCTGTAGGGAGCAGGTCGGCCCAATCATCCTGCCTCTTACTAATGAACAAGCGCAAGTAGACTTCTACTTCTTGGTTTTTGCGCTCTACCTGTCCATTAGCTTGAGGGTGATAGGCGGTGGTAAGACCTGCGTCTATCCCTAGTCGCTTGTATAAGTGCTCGCATGCTCCTTGCAGCAAACTGGGGTCCTCGATCACTAATGATCTTTCGAGGAATCCCGTGCAAGGGGAAGACTTGCTCAAAGTAGATGGATGCTACCCCATCAGCCGTAATCTGAGAAGTCACTGGAAATAGATGGATCTGTTTCGTGTAATGATCCACTATGTTAAGGATCATGTCCTTTCCACGTGACATTGGCAGTGGGCCGATTAGATCGACGCCGACTAGCTGCCATGGGCCCTCAGGTACTTCTTGCGGCTGAATAATAGCTTTGGGGTGGAGATCTTTGCGATAGCGTTGGCATCGATCGCATCCTTCTACATATGAGCTATAAAGCCTGCCATGCGTGGCCACCAATAGTAGCGACTGACTAGCTCGATGGTTCCGTTTTTACCCGGGTGCCCTGTAGTAGATTGAGTCGTGGCATGACTTTACCACGTCTCTCGTAGGGCACGGTCGTTGGGTACATAGAGCTTTCCTCTATGATAAACGAAACCGTCTTCTTCTTCCCACAGCGCAACTCCGTCTGTAAGAGCCTTTGGAGCGGTCTTTTGTAAACTTTTAAGACCCTCTATGACTTCGGCTTCTCTTATAGACGCGAGTTTAATGCGACTGCCTAGGGAATCCACTTCTGGGCGGAAGTGGGCTTGGGCGGCATTGAGGAAATGCTTAGGTTGTAACACCTGAACCTGGCGGTTATCCTCACTAGTCTTTGACAGTGGTCTTTTGAGAATCTACTGAGTGCATCGGCTTGCATAGAATCTCCCTTTCTTGTAAGTGATTTTGAAGGCGAAGCGACTTAAATATAACGCCCAGCGAGCTTGCCGGCGATTTAAGTCTTTCATGCTTGCCCACCATTCCATATTCTTATGGTCGGTGATCACTTCAAAGGAGATGCCTTCGAGGAAGTGTCTCCAGTCCTCTAAGGCGCGGATTAAGCCGAGCATTTCTCTGTCGTAGATCTCGTAGTTGCGTTCTTCTTTGCTCATAGACTCAGAGCGATACGCAACTGGGTGCCAAAGACCGTCTGGGTACTTCTGAGTGAGTATCCCGCCAGTAGCAAATCCAGAGGCATCGGTTTCGACGCGCGTGGGGAGGTTTGGATCGTACACCTTTAAGATAGGTTCCTGTACGAAACGCTCCTTAAGCTTGTCGAATGCAGCCTGCTGCTCCGAATGCCAGTGCCATGGAGTATCCTTCTTCGTAAGGTCATGTAAGGGTCGGGCAATGGCCGCGAAGTCCTTAATGAACCGACGATAGAAGTTGGCGAACCCAACAAACGCTCTGAACCTCTTTAAGCGTTGTAGGTGTTGGCCACTCCCTTACTGCAGAGACCTTGCCAGGGTCCATCTGCACTTCTCCGGGACGGATAATCATCCCTAAGTACTCCATTTCTTGCCTTCTCGAATTCGCATTTCTCAGGTTTGAGGATAGAGGTCGTAGTCTCTGAGACGTTTGAGCACTTCGCGTACTATCTGGCGATGATGCTCTAAGTCTTGGCTAGTAGATGAGGATATCATCCATGTAGACTGCGACTTCCCCTGAGGCGATGAGATCGGCAAATACGGCGTTCATAAGGGCTTGAAAGGTGGCCGGGCTGTTGGTCATGCCAAAGTACATTACTTTTGGCTCGAACAGACCTCGGTTTGTGACTATAGCACCTTTCCATTCGTCACCAGGCTTGATGCGAATGTTGTGGTAGCCCCATCTTACGTCGAACTTAGTGAAGTACTTGGCTCCCTTTAACCGATTAACAATGTCGGCTGCAAGTGGAAGTGGATAGCGGTTCTTGATGGTAATCTTATTGAGCCGCCTGTAGTCCTGCACTAGACGTAACTTTCCGTCTTTCTTCTTTATAAAGAATACTGGTGAGGCCATCGGTGACTTGGATGGGACCAGGTATCCTTTTGAAATGTGCTCTTGCAGGAACTTATCCAATTCCTCTTGCTCGTTAACCGACATAGGGTACGACTTGACCTTCCAGTGCTTGACTGCATCTGGCTTCTAGGTCTATGGCGTGGTCCCATGGTTGGTGTTCTGGGAGCCTCTGGGATTCCTCCTCAGAGAATACTTTTCGCGAAGTCTCTGTAGTGCTCTGGCACCATTTCTTCGAAGGTTTTCTTAGGTTTAGCGGCTGTGGCTTTCTCAGCGATCTGTTGAGAGTATGTAAAGCCTGCTAAGCAGAACACTTCGTCTTGGGCCGTGTCGAGCACTTTCTCCGCAAGGAGACGGCGGACGTTCCATACGGTTCGCCATAATGCGCGTCACCTCTACCTCCAACTCTGGTTGCGCTATTTCAGCGGTTGAGTTGAGGCGCATAGTGCCTTCCTGCCAATCTATGTTGGGTTCCTCAGTCTTAGCCATGGCAGTCCCAAAATGACGTCCTCTGGGCCCAGTGAAGTGACTAGGAAGTCATGACTGTCTTCAGTGGGTCCGACTTGGAGGGTAAGTCGAACTTTATGGGTGATACTGCCAGCTTCATTGAGCGTTCCATCAATGTTATATAATGTGATGGGGTGCTCTAGAGGAACCTGCAACATCTTGTGGCGGTCAGCGTACTTTTTGTCTAGGAACAACGAAGTTGCCCCAGAGTCTACCATTGCTGCTACTTTTACAGTACGATGACGTCCTTTTAAATACACAGAAATATGAAAATGTGATTTTTTATCCTTTTGTTTCGGGAATAATAGTTGAAGACAGTGCTGCATCAGAAATCATCACGTGCGGCGCTGCTTCGAAGAAAGTGGAGCAACAGGAACACTACTAGTATTGTTCATCTCCGAGGCAGATGTAAATGTGGAGGGACCGGGAAGACAAGAAACGGAACCGACACTACTATCTAACTTACAGGCAGAAACTGTGTGAGTACGAATTACAGAAATGAGTCCGAAACACGAGAACATATGGTACAGGTACATAAGTCCGTCTCATCTACTGTTAAGGGGCCGGTCGCAGCTATACGCGACCCCTTAATCAAAAAGCCGCCTTGAGAGCTTCCAATTGCTCTTGCTGGCGGGTTACCATCTCCATCAATTTGGCTACGTCTGCCTGTGACGTCTTTGCCGGAGTGGTGCTTGGTGAAGCGGCAGCTACCGCAGTACTTGACGAGGATGGTGGGCTCGGGGATTCCGTGGTAGTGGCCGCTACTTTGGCCTTCCCTGGTTTCCCCATCTTCTTGAGCTGACAGACGGTGGACCGGTGTCCAACCTTTTGACAGTGGTTGCACACGTCCCGCTCAGTGGTTTCCATCCTTTTTGACATGGTCGGGTGATCCACACCCGTAGCACTTCCCCTTCATCCAGCTCTGGTATTCAGCCTTGGTTTTAAATGATGTCCCCTTTCTTCTGGGTGCCTTGCTGACGCGTGGCGTCTACTTGCATGGCGTTAGGGTCGGGGGACGAGGTTTGATTTGACTGAAGTCGGTTTCCCAGACTTCTCAGCTCTTCGCTGGCGCATACGCTGATCAATGGTCTGCGCCGATTGCTTGAGCTCTTCGTAGGTTTTGTAAGGCTTCTCTGACCAGGCTAGGACGTCCTTGATGTCCTCGTTGAGTCCATCGTAGAATCGGGTGCGTAGGTCCTCCTTGGACCACCCTGTCTGTCCTGAGTACTGCTCGAATACCGACATGTATTCCGAGACTGGCTTCTTTCCTTGTTTTGTCTTTTTCAGCTCTTCTCGTGCTATCTCTTGCACGTCCAGGGGGCTGAACCTGCGGTTAAACTCGTTTACGAAACCTTGAAAGGTTCCAGTAAAAGGAGTTCCACCTGAGTTGGCCTGCTCCAAGTATGGGAGGGCCCAGGTTTTCGCATCCCCTTCCATCAAATTGAGAACAGCCGCTATCCAGCGGTGTTCATCTGCATACCACGTGCTTGTGGTGGCGTCCCACGTATTCATCGCGTCCCCAGTTGACCCTGCCCAGTTGCGGAAGGCGGCAAGGAAGTGACGGGCATCTGTAGAGTTGCCTTTCCCATCCCAGGCTTTGGGACGGGCCACTACTTCCTTCTGCTTTCCGGACGAGGGGCGACTCGAACTGATGGTAACTTGCGTTGTCAGGTCTGCGACCTGTTGTGCAAGCTGGCCCATCGCGAGGCCCAGTTGGTTTATGAGTGCTAGACAGTCGTCTAGCGTAGGTGGTGGGGCGGGGGCAGCGGGGGTTGTCGAACTTCCGGCGGGTTGACTCATTCTGTCCAATTCTCTTTGTCTTTCTTCTCTCTCGGCTTTGTCCTGCGCCCTCTGGAACTCTTGTAGGAGTTCTAGTTGTTCGTCAGGGGAGATCTCGTCCCAGTCTTGGATCCGAGATATGTATTCCCTTTCGGCTTTAGTGGGCGGCGGGAGGTGGAACTTCGAGCGAGCTCCTTGTGGATACTGAGCTTGAGCTAGACGAGCTGTCTGCTTCCCTTTCCGGGGAGGAGCCACGTTCGGAGGGAGGGGGAGAGAGGTGTGGAATTAAAGCTGCAGCGGCTGCTACGAGCTGGGGGACAGTGAAGTCTGTACCGTCTACTAGGTACTGGAAGCCGTAAAGTTCTAGGAGTCCGTTGACAAATCCGGGCTCGTGATAGATTGCCTGAACGTATTGTTCGGCGAGGTTACGTGGGGGGAGTTCTAACTGGAACGTTTGAACTCGGATGTTGACACCGTCTTCGTCTACGAAGCTTTCGCCTGACTGGGCGAGTGTCTCGTTGGAGGAGGAGTGGGCGGAGTGGAACGACTCGGCCGATAATGTGCGGGAGCGGGATGTAAAATAGGTGAAGGGAATCCGGTCTTGTTCAGACTGGGAGTCCTGGTGTACGTGAAGCGATGCCGAAGCAGAGGCTTGGGTCTGAGGTGGTGTGATAGAAGCTTGTCTCCTCCTAAAGAGACGGCGTAGACGGGTGCGAACGTTCTCGAATAAACGAGGCAGTGTTGTAACGTGTGTGGGATAGGTGGGTTATAAGACGACGTGATACGACGAGCGCGAAACGCTAACTCGAAGATGATGGAGAGTCCGATCAAGCAAGACCAATACACAGTGATTGTTTCACACTGCGCGAGGCTGCGGCGATAACGGAACACTCAGGAATGGGGTAGGGGTATGTGTAGAGCTACAAGGCTGTCTGCCGCAGTCTTCTCGACCTGTTGGCTGCCTCTCACGCCGAAGCGCTCTCAAACTTTTCTGGTTGGTACGCGTACAGCTGTCGCAGGCTAGGCCTGGCTGGCTTCTCGTCCAACTGCAGCTTATCTGGCGTGGTGACCAGTTCTGCAGAGGGTACCCAAGCGTTCCACTGAACTCAGATGGAAGCCTATAGGCAAGCACAATCTATGCCGACTTTACGGACACTAGAATTGTACCACAATAGCGCAGATTCTGCTTACGGACTTCCCCAGGCAAAGGATGAGGTAGATAACACAAGGGACTTGTGGTCGTCAACCACCTAAGGGAGTAATGGGACTGGTGAGCGTAACGGGGCTCAGGAGTGTGAAAGGAACTTGTCCTAATGTAGCGGTGCGACTGCCGCGCTACGTTAAGCAAGGCGAAGGTTAAGTGAACTGAACCGGTGACACACCCAACTTAACGCGGAGACAAGTCACGCGCTAGATGTGCAGTCGACGTGGAGTGCGTGGAACGTGTAAGGCCTTATACAGGACTTCAACCACAAGATCACACGGCGGCACACTGAGTGGAGAACCAAGAGGACAAGTTAGATTGATGGAGTATGGAGGTACAGTGGATACGCACCTGAGTGGAGAACCAAGAGGACAAGTTGGTTCCACTCAGGACGCTACATGATAGGTTTATATACACTACTGCGGCTGAGCTTGAACTGAGTCTAAACACTATTACTAAGTGTACAGTAAGACTCCTTGACTCAGGAGCTGACGCGTCGTGTCTAATAATAGCGCATCTTATTGTGCTGACTGATGCACATGTCATCGCGCTTACGAGCGGCTCCACTTGCTGAGTAAAACCTAATACAGCGAGTAAGCGTAAACTACTAATCATGATGTAATGTACGTTCTAGATCCTTCTAGAGTCTTCCATCTCCTTCCATCCAATCAGAACTTAGCTAAACGTATAAGGGACTCTTGTCCCACGATCACGTGCACATGGGTGGCAGTCCATGTGACTAACTCGTTATCAGTACTTCAGCCCTTCATATCTCTATCAAATAAATGCGTATAAATACGCAAAAATAAGATAAAAATAATACGCGTCCATGACAAGACCCACCACCAGGCGCAGGAGGCCCCCCACCACCAAGACGACCAGGAGGAAACTTCGGACAAGGTCCACCAGGAGGTGGAGGCGGAGGAAGACCACCCCAATTTGGAGGCGGAGGAGGCGGACACCCCTTTGGAGGAGGACCACCACCACCACCAGCAATGGGACCACCACCAAGGGCCCCCCACGGAATGGACAAGTTGGTAGGGGAACCCCCCAACATATTCAATGGGAACAGAGATGAGTACAAATCGTTCCTCACTCAGTGGCATATCTACTGGGGACAAAACGCAGAGGCACCAATCATGACCAATGTCTATCAACGATGCCTATTGTTTCTGGGCTTCATCAAAGGGCCACGAGTATCCAACTGGACACTTGGATTCCTTCAATGGCTCAACAACGAACTGCATCACGGACGAAACTGATACGTGATGAAGTCCCATGGGGCGAGACCGGACCTGTCTGCAATTCAGGTCCGTCTGCTAAGCAGCACCCCGGACAACGATCGAAAGGGACCTCAGATAGGGGAAAAGTACATGGCCAGGTTGGGGATCGAACCCAAGACCCCGGATAGATCTCCGTGCTCTTCCAACTGAGCTACCCGGCCTTAGGTATTACGAGTCGGGTTATTGTAGACATCACGCCGAAATGACGTCATAAACCCTAACCATGTCGAAGGGATTAACGGTGTATCCCCACTTCAACATCTCCCCGTGGCCATGACTTTCCCCAATAGGGTCCCCCGCGGTTATGCTACCATGATGAAGTCCCATGGGGCGAGACCGGACCTGTCTGCAATTCAGGTCCGTCTGCTAAGCAGCACCCCGGACAACGATCGAAAGGGACCTCAGATAGGGGAAAAGTACATGGCCAGGTTGGGGATCGAACCCAAGACCCCAGATAGATCTCCGTGCTCTTCCAACTGAGCTACCCGGCCTTAGGTATTACAAGTCGGGTTATTGTAGACATCACGCCGAAATGACGTCATAAACCCTAACCATGTCGAAGGGATTAACGGCGTATCCCCACTTCAACAATACGACCCCTTCTTATGGGACACCCTAACGGCCGGATTCTCAGACCGATTCTCCAATGTGCTGGAGCAGGAACAAGCACAGGCCATGCTGGCTAAGGGATTCAAGATGATAGGAGACGACATTGATTCGTACGTCACCAACTTCAAACAACTCGCGCAGAAAGCTGACTACCGACTCAACAATCGCCAAACACTGGATCGATTCACGGCGGGACTCCCAAGGGCCTTGTTCACAAAAATCTACGAACTCGACAACCCCCAAACCTTCAACGAATGGAAGGACACCGCCCTACACTGACAAAAACAGTACATCCACTTACGTGCAAGGCTAGGTCTCAACACAACCACCCCACGAAGCACACCGCAATCTCAACCAAATCAACCATGCGGCTATGCTCCACAATGGGCACCACCACGATTCCCACCACCACGCTACGACCCAAACGCGATGGATACCTCGGTGGACCGAACCCGCGCCCAACTCGCGGAAGTAGGGGATCCAAACAGAGGAAATTTCCAACGACCACCATTCCCGCCAAGAGGAGGCCCAGGGCAGGCAAGAGGAGGCGGGCAACGCCGCGATATGAGGGAAGTTATTTGTTACAACTGTAACAACCCAGGCCACTTCTCACGAGACTGTACACGACCCAGGAAGCCACATCAGCCGTATCAACCCCGTGCAAGCACCAGTTGAAGCGCGGATACCGATTATTACAGTCAAGAACCGACAACCACGCGCCGCGCATGTTACGATTTTACTCGCTAACTTGGTTGTATGATTACAATCCGATCCGATGACTCGCGTCTCATGACTCTTATCTCGCACCTTGCACCTCGGCGATAGGGTTGGTCGTTTTACGCTTCTTTTCATCCGCTGACCATTTCTGAGGCGCGCGTGACCCCGCGAGATCCACTTGTACCACATATGACTCTTCCCTTTGTTTACGCTTCAGGACTCTTGACTCATGGTCGCGCCATATGTTTGTTCCTCACAAACATCCTGTAACAGTATATAAGTCACACCTTACCTAGCTTGTATGGTAGACTTGACTTCTTGTGTAATACCACATCGTCTTTGCCTCACGAACGACCTTCGACTCGCCAGTTGCGCTTGAGTCCACGCCTTCGCTCGCCGTTGCGCTTGAGCCTTGCCCTTCTACTATTATCCTCGGTTCCAGGGAAACCGAGCGATACTTGTGCATCACCGAACTGAGTCTTAACCGGCTCACACTTTTCCGATCCCGTTGACTTAGCACGGTACACGTCGTACCTAACGCCCCTGTGGTGGCGTTACATTAAGTCAAGTCTCCACAGTGGCGAATCTTCATAGTCGCGCCAGATCCCAGTTTCAGGCAGAATACATCGACAGATATAGTGACAACGAGCTTTCCGATAAAGTCAAAGGAGCCGTCATCTGGAAGGAACACGAAGGAGTGGAAGGATACTTCCTCTTCCACCCTAACACCCAGAAGTACCGACAGGTTCACTATCTTGAAGAACTACGACAGTGGGCATACATTGACTACTCTGCAAAGAAAGGCCAGTGGTACACCATCAGTATAGTACCTCAGGCACTCGGAGTTGGACCCCTCATGACTCACACTACTCCTGGTATTGCCGTCGACGAGGATTCCCCATCACCTAGTGTCTCCGTACCCACAACAAACCTGCCCAACCCGACGACACATTTCCAAACTCACGCTATGTCCCAAACCCAGCAAGCCTCGGCTAGTACGACCCTCACCAGCGGTGGCACTGGAGGAGGAGGAGCACCCAACCCGCCCAGTAGTAGCGCACCAGTACCATCCGGCAGTGGCGGTAGCGGTGGCGGTGGTGGTGGCGGTGGTGGTGGCGGTGGCGGTGGCAGTGGCGCCGCGCCAGGAGGAGCCGCGCCAGCAGCACCAGCCCCTGGAGGAAACGGACGACTGGGAGGAAACCCCCCTCCCGAGTTCACTGGGGTTAGAGACGAAAGCAAGGCCTTCTTGCGAGTGTTTCGACTCTACAAGGAAATGAACCCCACCGTCGATCAGCTATCAATCCTGGCCTTGCGAGCCATGACCTTCCTGTCGTACATCCGAGGCCCACTAGTAAACGATTGGGTCGATGAACAGGCGCAGTGGTTAGAGGACCAAATAGCGGCGGGAGTCAATCGAAACAACGAAGTTCTATGGGCCACAGTCAGAGATTGATTCGTGCAGGCCTACACCGACACTTCGGAACAAGCCAACGCGCGCAAGGCGCTCCAGAACCTCACTATGAAGGGAGGAGACATTGACACGTACATCACAACCTTCCAGAACCTTGTCACAAAAGCAGGGTACAACCCCGATGAAGCCACGACACTGGAATTATTCCAGGATGGATTACCAAACCAGTTAGTAGTCAATGCTGTCCGCTTCCAGCACCCTGTCAACTGGGAGCAGTGGAAGGCAGCCGCCAGATTACAACAAGCTGAATACCTTGTTCTCAAGGACCGCCTCAGCAAAGGAAAGCCCCAACGAAAGAAAGGTGGCCAGAGCCGAGAGCAGTGGGTCCAAGCCCTCAAAGGAACCCGCGATCCCAACGCTATGGACGTTGGACACGCCAGAGCCTCCATGGCACTTACCGACACCGACAAAGCCCAACTTCAGAAGGAGGGACGATGTTTTAGATGCCAAGCGCAAGGGCACATCTCGCGTAACTGTCCTCAAAAGGGCATGCGAGTGGCTGCCACTACATCTGCTGTGGCGCCAACCTCCGTGTCCCCACGATCATCAGCATCGACTCCCTCGGGTTCAGGTTTACCAACTCCCGCTGTCTCTTCTTTCGCCATACAATCTAGTCGCGTACTATCGAATGAAGAGCAGGTGGATCTACAGATCGCAGCGATGAAGGCGCAGACCCAGGAGGTACGAGACCTCATGGTGGAAAAGTTATTCGGACAAGAGGATTTTCTCAACGCTTGAACCCGGCGGCCTGGGCTAGAGCATTAAACTTAAACATGTACACTAGCAGATTTCGATCCATGCAAATTCCAGTTTTATTCAAATCTGCACACGCAACGGCCGAACAACAAGTTCTTGTTGACTCAGGAGCCACTGACAATTTCATATGCTCCTCACTTCTGAAGCGACTCCAGATCGGAACACGGGAAGTGACTCACCCTATCTGCATTTGGAATGTAGACGGCACCCACAATCAGGACGGCGCCATCACGCACTACACGGACCTTACCGTACGGACGGGAAAGGAAGAAAGGACACTTCGCTTCTTAGTCACTAATCTGGGAAGGGACGAGGTGATCCTGGGATACCCTTGGTTCATGGCCTTCGAGCCTGCAATCAAGTGGGGAGATGCGACGCTGAACGAGGAGTTTCAGCCGGTCGTAGTCTCGAGTCTTCACTTGTCAGATGAAGCCACGCCCATAGAAGCTTCCATTCGGGCGTTGGAGACGTATGAACTTGACGAGGAAGCGTGGGAGCAGCTCATGGATGATGAGCGGGAGCCCCAAATCGCGTTTTGTGAAAGACCACAACCGCCTCCGAACTAGCACAGCAAGAGGTGGCGAAGAAGAAGGAACGCACATTCGAGGAAATGATACCCGAAGAGTACAGACGCCACCGAAAAATCTTCGACGAAGAGGTGTCTCACTGATTCCCTCCTTCTCGCCTGTGGGATCATGCCATAGACCTCCTCCCTAATGCTCCTGCTTCACTGGACTGCAAAGTCTATCCACTCGCACAGAACGAACAGGAAGCGCTAACTACCTTCCTTAACAAACAACTCGCAAAGGGGTACATTCATCCATCAAAGTCACCCTATGCATCCCCTTTCTTCTTTATCAGAAGAAGGACGGCAAACTACGACCTGTCCAAGATTATAGACGGTTGAACGAACTTACAGTCCGTAACCACTATCCACTCCCCCTGATCCCAGAACTCGTCGATTGAATACACGATGCGCATCTGTACACGAAACTCGACGTTAAATGGGGGTATAACAATGTGCAGGTGAAGCTAGGAGATGAATGGAAGGCCGCCTTCAAAACCAATCAGGGGTTATACGAACCCCTCGTCATGTATTTCGGACTCACCAATTCCCCTTCCACATTCCAAGCAATGATGGACGACACATTCCGACCTCTCACCCTTACAAACGAAGTGATCGTCTACATGGACGACATTCTAATCGCCACACCCCTCGATTATCCCCATCACCACGCTATAGTACATGAAGTTCTCCGCTTGTGCGAAGAACACGACCTCTACATCAAACCAGAGAAGTGCAAATTTGAAGTACTTGAAGTCGAGTACCTCGGATTGATCATAGGACATGGAAATCTGCAGATGGACCCTGTGAAAGTACGGGGAATCCGAGAGTGGCCAGCCCCGAGAAACCTTCGCGAAGTACGTGGATTCCTTGGGTTCTGCAACTTTTACCGGCGGTTCATCCGAGGCTTTTCCACACTCGCACGACCGCTACACGACTTAACCCGTAAAGACACCCCATGGCACTGGGGACAATGAGAGAAAGACACATTCGACAATGTCAAACGCAGCATCCAGCGCGAACCCACGTTGTTATTCCCTGACCTCACAAAGCCATTCGAATTGGAGGTCGATGCATCCAATGTCGCCATCGGAGCCGTGCTCAATCAGCTCAGCATGGACCGAAAGTTACACCCCGTTGCGTTCCACTCCGAGTCCTTCAGTCAAGCAGAACGCAACTACGATATCTACGACAGAGAATTGTTGGCAGTGGTCAAAGCCTTACGAACATGGCGCACTTACCTTGTTGGTTCCCCCCATAAGATCATCATCCACACCGACCACGCCAATCTCCAATACTGGAAGGAACCGAGAAAGATCAGCAGACGAGTCGCGCGCGAGTTCCTGGAACTTTCGGAGTACGATTTCCTCCTAAAACACGTCTCCAGAGTCAGAAACAGTCGTGCGGATGCCTTGTCGCGAAGAGCGGACTATGCAGCACACGAAGAGGACAACAATGACATTATTGTCCTCCCTGCGGAACGCTTTCTTCAAGCAACGGAAATGTCCATGCATGACATGGACATTTGGACCCAGATATTGCAAAACCTTGATGAAAAGTGTTACGAATTATCTTGGTTTCTTACTTTGTGCTTCCTAACTCCTGTACTTTTACGATGCGTTCCCATGACTCGCGCTTCTCGGCTTCCATCCCGCACTTTGCGCCTCGGCGATAGGATGGCCAGTTTTACGCTTCGTTTCGTCCGCTGACCATTTCTGAGGCACGCGTCGTTCCGCGGGATCCCCTTGTACCACTTAAGACTACTCCCTTTGTTTTCGCTTTTGTACGATCGCATCAGACTCGCGTCATATGTTTGCACTGTGCAAACATCCTGTATCAGTATATAAGTCACGCCCTACCTAGCTTGTACGGTAGACTTGACTTCTTGTGTAATACCACATTGTCTTTGCCTCACGAACGACCCTCGACTCACCTTTGTGCTTGAGTCTACACTTTCGCTCGCCGTTGCGCTTGAGCCCTGCCTTTCCTCTATTGTCCTCGGTTCCAGGGAAACCGAGCGATACTTGTGCATCACCGAACTGAGTCTTAATCGACTCGCGCTCTTCCGATCCCGTTGACTTAACGTGGTACACGTCGTACCTAACGCCCCTGTGGTGGCGTCACATTAAGTCAAGTCTCTCACAGTGGCGAATCTTCACAGTCACGCCAGATCCCAGTTTCAGGCAGAATACATCGACAGATACAGTGACGACAAGCTTTCCGATAAGGTCAAAGGAGCCGTCGTCTGGAAGGAACACGAAGGAGTGGAAGGATATTTCCTCTTCCATCCTAACACCCAGAAATACCGACAGGTCCACTATCTTGAAGAACTACGACAGTGGGCATACATTGACTACTCTGCAAAGAAAGGCCAGTGGTACACTATCAGCATAGTACCACAGGCACTTGGAGTTGGACCCCTCACGACTCACACTGCTCCTGGCATTGCCGTCAACGACGATTCCCCATCACCTAGTGTCTCAATACCTACAACCAACCTGCCTAATCCGACAACACACTTCCAAACTCACGCCATGTCCCAAACCCAGCAAGCCTCGGCTAGTACGACCCTCACCAGCGGTGGCGCTGGAGGAGGAGGGGCACCCAATCCACCCAGTGGTAGCGCACCAACACCCTCTGGTAGCGGTGGCGGTGGCGGTGGCAGTAGCGGTGGCGGTGGCGGTGGCGGTGGCGGTGGCGCCGCGCCCGGAGGAGCCGCGCCAGCAGCACCAGCCCCCGGAGGAAATGGACGACTGGGAGGAAACCCCCCTCCCGAGTTTACCGGAATTAGGGACGAAAGCAAGGCCTTCTTGCGAGTGTTTCGACTCTACAAAGAAATGAACCCCACCGTCGATCAGCTATCGATCCCGGCCTCACGAGCCATGACCTTCCTATCGTACATCCGAGGCCCATTAGTAACGACTGGGTTGATGAACAGGCACAGTGGTTGGAAGATCAGATTACGGCAGGGGTCCTCTGACAAAATGAAGTCTTATGGACTACCGTCAGGGACCGGTTCGTACAAGCCTACACCGACACATCCGAACAGACCAACGCACGCAAAGCGCTCCAAACCCTCACGATGAAGGGAGGAGACATCGACACTTATGTCGCAACATTCCAGAATCTCGTCACGAAAGCAGGATACAACCCCGATGAAGCTACCACACTGGAGCTGTTCCAGGACGGATTGCCGAACCAGTTAGTAGTCAACGCTGTCCGCTTCCAGCACCCTGTTACCTGGGAGCAGTGGAAGGCGGCTGCCCGATTACAACAAGCTGAATATCTTGTCCTTAAGGATGGCCTCGGCAAGGGAAAGCCCCAGCGAAAGAAGGGCGGCCAAAGCCGAGAGCAGTGGGTCCAAGCCCTCAAAGGAACCCGCGATCCCAACGCCATGGACGTTGGACGCGCCAGAGCCTCCGTGGCCCTCACCAACGCCGACAAAGCCTCCCTTCAAAAGGAGGGACAATGTTTTAGATGTCGTGCACAAGGGCACATCTCGCGTAACTGTCCTCAAAAGGGCCTGCGAGTGGCTGCCACTACATCTGCCATGGCGCCAACCCCCATGTCCCCGCGATCACCAACCGCGGCTTCCACGAGTTCAGGTGTACCAGCTCCCGCCATCTCTTCTTTCGCCATACAGTCTAGTCGCGTACTATCGAATGAAGAGCAGGCGGATCTACAGATCGCAGCGATGAAGGCACAAACCCAAGAGGTGCAGGACCTCATGGTAGAAAAGTTATTTGGACAGGAGGATTTTCTCGACGCTTGAACCTGGCGGCCTGGGCTAGAGCATTAAACTTGAACGTGTACACTAGCAGATACCGATCTATGCGAATCCCAGTTTTGTTCAAATCTGCACACGCAACGGCCAAACAACAAGTCTTGATTGACTCAGGAGCAACCGACAATTTCATATGCTCCTCGCTTTTGAAACGACTCCAAATCGGAACACGGGAGGTGACACACCCCATCCGCATTTGGAATGTAGACGGCACCCACAATCAGGATGGCGCCATCACGCACTACATGGATCTTACCGTACGAACGGGGAAAGAAGAAAGGACGCTTCGCTTCCTGGTTACCAACCTGGGAAGGGATGAAGTAATCCTAGGATACCCTTGGTTCACGGCCTTTGAGCCCGCAATCAAGTGGGGAGACGCGACGCTGAACGAAGAGTTCCAGCCGGTCGTAGTCTCAAGTCTTCACTTGTCAGATGAAGCCACGCCCATGGAAGCCTCCATTCGGGCGTTGGAGACGTATGAACTTGACGAGGAAGCGTGGGAGCAGCTCATGGATGACGAGCGGGAGCCCCAGATCGCGTTTTTGCGAAAGACCATGACCGCCTCCGAATTAGCGCAGCAGGAAGCGGCGAAAAAGAAGGAACGTACCTTCGAAGAAATGATACCCGAGGAGTATAGATGCCACCGAAAAATCTTTGACGAAGAGGCGTCTCATCGATTCCCGCCCTCTCGTCCCTGGGATCATGCCATAGACCTTCTTCCCAACGCCCCCGCCTCACTAGATTGCAAAGTCTACCCACTTGCACAGAATGAACAGGAAGCGTTGACTACCTTCCTTAACGAACAACTCGCAAAGGGATACATCCGCCCATCAAAATCCCCCTATGCATCCCCCTTCTTCTTTATCAAAAAGAAGGATGGCAAACTCCGTCCCGTGCAAGACTACAGGCGACTAAACGAACTCACAGTTCGGAACCACTACCCACTCCCCCTGATCCCCGAACTCATCGATCGAATACGCGATGCACGCCTCTATACGAAACTCGACGTTAAGTGGGGGTATAACAACATACGAGTCAAGCTAGGAGACGAGTGGAAAGCCGCCTTTAAGACCAATCAGGGGTTGTATGAGCCCCTCGTCATGTACTTCGGGCTCACCAACTCCCCCTCCACGTTCCAAGCGATGATGGACGATACCTTCCGACCACTTGCCCTGACAACGAAGTGATCGTCTATATGGACGACATTTTAATCGCCACACCCCTTGATTACTCTCACCACCGCACTGTAGTACACGAAGTTCTCCGCTTGTGCGAAGAATACGACCTCTATATCAAACCCGAGAAGTGCGAATTCGAAGTGCTTGAGGTCGAATACCTGGGGTTAATCATAGGCCATGGTAATCTATGGATGGACCCCGTTAAAGTACGAGGCATCCGAGAATGGCCTGCCCCAAGGAACCTCCGCGAAGTACGCGCCTTCCTCGGGTTCTGTAACTTCTACCGACGATTTATTCGCAGTTTCTCCGTGCTCGCACGACCCCTACATGACCTCACTCGTAAAGACACCCTGTGGCACTGGGGGCAATGGGAACAAGATGCGTTCGACAATGTCAAACGTAGTATCGAACGCGAGCCTACACTTTTGTTTCCCGACCTCACCAAGCCATTCGAATTGGAGGTTGACGCATCCAACGTCGCAACTGGAGCTGTGCTTAATCAGCTAGGCCCGGATCAAAAATTACACCCCGTCGTGTTCCACTCCGAATCCTTTAGTCAAGCGGAATGCAACTACGACATTTACGACAGGGAACTACTAGCAGTTGTCAAGGCCCTACGAGCATGGCGCACGTATCTAGTCAGCTCCCCCCATAAGATTATTATCCACACCGACCACGCCAACCTCCAATACTGGAAAGAACCCAGAAAGATCAGCAGACGAGTCGCGCGCGAATTCCTGGAACTCTCGGAGTACGATTTTCTCCTGAAACACGTCTCCAGAGTCAGAAACAGTCGCGCGGATGCCCTATCGAGAAGAGCGGACTACGCGACACATGAGGAGGACAACAATGACATTATTGTCCTCCCAGCGGACCGCTTTATTCGAGTAACGGAAATGTCCATGCACGATATGGACATTTGGACCCAGATATCGCAAAATCTCGACGAGAAAGAAGTACTGTGATGAGTCAAAACCCCACAGCCTACGAAAAGTGGGGGGACTGTGGTGGAAGAACGATGCACTAGTTGTTGTGGGCAACAACGACCTTAAGAGGGGGGTAATCACCTTTTTCCACGACACGCCTGCCATGGGACACCCAGGAATCGCAAACACTTACGAGTTACTACGACGCGACTACTGGTGGCCCAACATGCGCAAAGACGTGGAAGACTATGTCAAAGGATGCGCGACATGCCAGGCAAACAAGATTAACCCTCACTGTCAAAAACCACACCTATTCCCCATCACTACAGACCCAAACGCCGAACCATTTGAAGTTGTCGCGATGGACTTCATTACCAAACTCCCTCCGTCAGACGGATACAACTCCATACTCACAATCACGGACCACGACTGCTCAAAGGCCTCAATCTTCATTCCATGTAACGAGTCGATCACCACAGAAGGAGTAGCGCGACTTTATCTTCATCACGTATACCCACATTATGGCATACCCCGAAAGATTATCACGGACCGAGACCCCCAATTCACCTCCGCATTCATGACTAATCTCTGCAAGACCCTCGGAATCCGACAAAATATATCATCCGCCTACCACCCTCAAACCGACGGGCAGTCGGAATGGACGAACCAATGGTTGGAACAGTACCTCCGGCACTGGAGCAATGTGCAGCAGGACAATTGGGCGGAAGCCTTACCAGTCGCCCAATTCGCGCATAACGCTTGGCCCAACGCAACCACAAAGGAGTCACCCTTCTCGCTCATTATGGGATGGGAACCACGTACCGTGTGGACGCCAAAACCCACGTCGTCCCCATCTGTCGAACAGCGTCTAGAAGACATGGTCATTAGACGACAACACGCGCAAGATTGTATCAAACATGCGCAAGAACTAATGGCAAAAAGGGGCAAGACGTGCTTTATCCCCTATCGCGAAGGCGCAATGGTTTGGTTGGAAGGCACGAACCTCTGAACCTTTTACCCCACCGCAAAACTCGCTCCAAAGCGGCACAGCCCGTTCTGAGTGAAACGAGTTCTCTCAGACGTTTCATACGAACTGGAACTCCCGAACACGTGGAAGATCCACCCCGTCTTCCACGCGAACCTCCTTACGCCATACAAGGAGACGGAACTACACGGCGCAAACTTCACACGCCCACCTCTGGATCTGATTGATGGGGAAGAAGAGTTTGAAGTGGAGCGCATCTTACAGTCCCGATCACATGGACGAGGGTGCAAACTTCAATTCCTCGTCCAATGGAAGGGCTTCCCAATAAGTGATAGCACATGGGAGCCCCTTGAGAATGTTCGACATGCGCCCAACCTTATCGCCAACTTCTATCGCCTAAATCCTACCGCCGAAGGGGCTGGACGAAAGATATAAAACACCCCCTCGTTTATGCCGCCCTTACCCATCCTCCTCTATTCCTCTACCATGACGACCACTCCCGTTATTTCCACTCTCCAAACCCGCTGCCCCGTCGAGATTATCCTCGAAAATCTGACCGTACCTTCACAGGACTTGGGTGTCCCCTCCGAACCTGAGGGTCGCACGCCGTACTCCGTAATCCTGATTCTCCCCCACTCCCTGTCCTGGCTCTAGCCACCCACGCTCTCGCTAAGTTGACTGAGGAAGCCGAAACCGCCTGTCGGTCCTCCTGAACCCCCTGCACCGTCATCACCACCACCCATTGTCGCCCCCTTCTCTGTCGACATGCCAGTCACCGTCCACGTTCCCGCTACACCAGCGTATCCACCTGAGCTCACCATCCCTCTCTCCCCTCCACCACCGCTGTCGCCTCCTGCAGTCCTCGCCGCTCATATCCCCATGCCACCGTTCCCCGCTGGGATGGACCACACATTCACGCCCATCCCTCAGACCCGCGTCGTCGAGCCCGACCCCGCCCTTGCCCTCCTAGATGATGAGGAGGACAAGGAGAATGAGGACCCTGGCATCCCCTTCTTCCGCAACGACCCATCACTCCTCACGTTCTTCCCCCTCCTAGTCGGAGAGACGGGAACTATTAAACAGACTGCGTGATATATTTATTATCGCCACAATTACCAAGAGGTCGTTGGCACCATGGGCAGGGGCCACCCCTGCTACGCGTCGCAGGTGTTCCTGAATGAGGTATACATGGGTCAGCTAGCGCAACACATTACAGACAATCAGTTGAACATGTTTCACCCCCACGACCCTCGTGCTATTGTATTGAACGAGGTTCTTGTCGAGCTGCACCAACCCCGCCTCCACGCCGATATCTCTCGTCTCTGCGAATGCCTCATGCGGTGAGACGCCATTCGCACTCGTCAATCAGACATTCGGCGATTAGAGACCGAGCTGACACGTGATCAGTTTCACCTCGACATGGATTTCTCGTCTGTCCAGAAGCGTCTTCAGTACGCTCGTGTAACGCCACCACAGGGGCGTTAGGTACGACGTGTACCTCGTTAAGTCTACGGGATCGGAAGAGCGCGAGTCGGTTAAGACTCAGTTCGGTGATGCACAAGTATCACTCGGTTTCCCTGGAACCGAGGATAATAGAGGAAGGGCAAGGCTCAAGCGCAATGGCGAGCAAAGCGTAGACTCAAGCGCAAAAGGCGAGTCGAGGGTCGTTCGCAAGGCAAAGACGGTGTGATATTACACAAGAAGTCAAGTCTACTGTACAAGCTAGGTAGGGCGTGACTTATATACTAATACAGGGTATTTGTACAGGACAAACACATGGTGCAAGCCTGATGTCATCATACAAGAAGGGGAACAAAGGGAGTAGCCTCATGCAGTACAAGGGAATCCCGCGGAACGATGCATGCTTCAGAAATGGTCAGCAGACGAAACAGAGCGTAAAACTGGCCATCCTATCACCGAGGCGCAGGGTGCGGGATGGAAGCCGAGAAGCGCGAATCACGGGAACGTATCGTAAAAGTACAGTAGTCAGAAGGCGCAAAGTGAGAGACACGGCAATTCGTAACATTACCCCCCCATCAGAACCGAAGTCGCCACGACTTCGGCTAGTCGCTGGTGTATGTGTAGTCCTCCTCTGCGGGGATGTTCGTGGGGATAGGAGAAGGGGTGCGGGGACAGGTGTGTCGACGCAGGAACATAAAACACCCTCTCTCTCCACAGTCCCGACACATCTCGTACATAGGACACTTGATTTCTTCGTGGTGGCGTCGTATCGCAGACACTTCCCGCACCACCGAGGGTGGGAATCTGGGTCTACATGTGTGGGCGTCATGGGAGAAAAGTCGTCGAATGAGGCAGACATCGAGCCTATGTGCCCGACTCCCGCACCATTGACACGGCTCCCTCGCCCGTCGCTCTGGGCACTGGGCCACCAAGTGTTCCGTGGACTTGCCTGGAAGCACTTGCGCCGCGCTCGCGACCCTCCCCATGAAGGGCGGGCATCTCGCTAGGTCCAGCGTCACGGGGGGCGAGGGGGGTGTACTCTGGTGAGCCTCGGGGAACGCACGGGCTTCGCATGGAGCTCGGCGTACTTGTCGGACAATGAGAGGGATGGCCCGAGCGTACTGAAGGCGCTTCCGGACTGACGAGAAGTCCAGGTTGAGATGGAACTGATCCCGTGTCAGCTCCGTCTCCAGGCGTCGGATATCCGACTGGCGGGTACGGATAGCATCTCGGCACGTGAGGCATTCACGGAGACGGGACACCTCGGCATGAAGACGGGGATTACGAAGTTCAATTAGCACCTCATTAAGAACGATGGCGCGAGGGTCGTGAGGGTGGAACATGTTAAGCTGGTTGTCGGTGAGGTGTTGTGCGAGCTGACCGGTGTAGACGTCATTGAGGAAGACCTGGGATGCGTAGCAAGGGTGGCCCTTCCCCATAGTCCCGACGACCTCCTGGTAGTTATGACGGTAGTAGATATACCGTGCCGTTTGCTTAACGGTGCCCGTCTCTCCGACCATAAGCGGGAAGAAGGTGGGGGTTGTGGGGTCGTTAAGGAAGAAGGGGATGCCAGGGTCTTCGTTCTCCTGTCCTCCTCATCATCGAGGAGGGCGAGGGCGGGGTCGGGCTCAACCACTCGAGTCTGAGGGATTGGTGTAAACGTGTGATCCATTCCAGCGGGGAAATGGTTGAGTCGGAATGGAGGTAGCGAGGACGGCAGGAGGTGACAGCGGCTGGGTGGTGGAGTGATGGGGGCGATGGTCTCGGATAGGTAGGTGGCGTGGCGGGTATGTGGACAGTAATCGGCGTGTCAACGGAGAAAGGAACAACGAGGGTTGGGGGGTGCTCAGTCGTCTCAGTGGGTGACGTGGATTCTTCTGCTAGTGAGACTAGGGGCGGCGGACAAGCGAGCGCAAGGACGGGGCGAGGGGGAGAATCAGGGATCACAGAGTACGGCGTACGACCCTCCAGCTCGGAGGGGACACCAAGATCCTGTGAAGGTACGGTTAAATTCTCAAGGATGATCTCGACAGGGCGGCGGGTTTGGACAGTGGAAATAATGGGAGTGGTAGTCATAGTTGAGCAGAGGGTAGTGGGGATTGAGCAATTGTGCGGTCGTGGGGGTGGTGTCTTATATCTTTTGTCCAGCCCCTTCGGCGGTTGGATTAGGTGATAGAAGTCGGCGATAAGGTCTGGGGCATGTCGAACGTTCTCAAGAGGCTCCCACGTGCTATCACTTATTGGGAAGCCCTTCCATTGGACAAGGAATTGAAGTTTGCGCCCTCGTCCATGTGACTGGACTGAAGGATGTGCTCCACTTCAAACTCTTCCTCTCCATCAATCAGATCTGGGGGTGGGCGCGTGAAGTTCGCGCCATGCAGTTCCGTCTCCTTATATGGTGTAAAGGAGATTCGCATGGAAGACTGGGTGTAATCTTCCACGTGTTCGGAAGCTCTAGTTCGTATGAGACGTCGGAGAGGGCCCGCTTCACTCTGAACGGGCCGTGGCGTTTTGGGGCGAGCTTTGCGGTGGGGTAGAAGGTTCGGAGGTTCGTACCCTCTAACCAGACCATTGCGCCTTCTCGATGCGGGATGAAACGCGTTCGGCCCCTTTTTGCCATCAGTTCTTGCGTGTGTTTGATGCAGTCTTGCGCGTGTTGTCGTCTGATGACCATGTCTCTAGGCGCCGTTCGAACGGATGGGGATGATGTGGGTTTTGGCGTCCACATGGTACGCGGTTCCCATCCCATGATGAGTGAGAAAGGCGATTCTTTTGTGGTTGCGTTTGGCCAGGCGTTATGCGCAAATTGGGCGATTGGTAGAGCTTCCGCCCAGTTGTCCTGCTGCACGTTGCTCCAGTGTCGAAGATATTGCTCCAACCACTGGTTTGTTCGTTCTGACTGTCCATCGGTTTGAGGGTGGTAGGCGGAGGATATATTCTGCGGATGCCCAGAACTTTACAGAGGTTGGTCATAAAGGCGGAGGTGAAGCAGGGATCTCGGTCCGTGATGATCTTCCGGGGAATGCCGTAGTGAGGGTATACGTGATGGAGGTAGAGGCGTGCCACTCCTTCTGCTGTAATCGACTCATTACATGGGATAAAGATTGAGGCCTTCGAGCAGTCGTGGTCCGTGATGGTGAGTATGGAGTCGTATCCGTCTGATGGAGGGAGTTTGGTGATAAAGTCCATGGCGACGACCTCAAATGGTTCTGCGTTTGGGTCTGTGGTGATGGGGAATAGGTGTGGTTTTTGACGGTGAGGGTTGATTTTGTTCGCCTGGCATGTCGCGCATCCTTTGACATAGTCCTCTATGTCTTTGCGCATGTTGGGCCACCAGTAGTCGCGTCGTAATAACTCGTAAATGTTTGCGATTCCTGGGTGTCCCATGGCGGGTGTATCGTGGAAAAAAGGTGATTACCCCCCGTTTAAGGTCGTTGTCGCCCACGACAACTAATGCAATCGTCTTCCACCACAGCCCCCCCACCTTCTTCAGGTTGTGGGGCTCGACCCACCGCAATATGTCCTTCTCGTCAAGGTTTGCGATATCTGGGTCCAGATGTCCATATCATGCATGGACATCTCCGTCGCTCGAAGGAAGCGTTCCGCAGGGAGGGACAATAATGTCATTGTTGTCCTCCTCATGTGCTGCATAGTCCGCTCTTTGGCGATAAGGCATCCGCGCGACTGTTCCTAACTCCGGAGACATGCTTTAGGAGGAAGTCGTATTCCGAGAGTTCCAGGAATTCGCGCGCGGACTCGTCTACTGATCTTTCTTGGTTCTTTCCAATACTGGAGATTGGCGTGGTCGGTGTGGATGATGATTTTATGAGGGGAGCCGACGAGGTAGGTCGCCATGCTCGGAGGGCCTTAACCACTGCCAATAACTCTCTGTCGTAGATATCGTAGTTGCGTTCCGCTTGACTGAAGGACTCGGAATGGAACGCGACGGGATGTAACTTTTGATCCGGGCCAAGCTGATTAAGTACGGCTCCGATAGCGCATTAGACGCGTCGACTTCCAATTCAAATGGCTTGTGAGATCGGGGAATAATAGTGTGGGTTCGTGCTGTATGCTGCGCTTGACATTGTCGAATGCGTCTTGCTCTCGTTGTCCCCAGTGCCACGGGGTGTCCTTGCGAGTTAAGTCGTGTAGTGGTCGGTGCGAGTGTGGAGAAACCCTCGGATAAACTGCCTATAAAAGGTTGCAGAACCCCAGGAACGCCCGTACTTCACGAAGATTTCTTGGGGGCCGGCCACTCTCGGATACCCCGTACTTAATGGGGTCCATCCGTAAGTTCCCATGGCCTATGATTAATCCGAGGTATTCAACTTCGAGTACTCGAATTCGCACTTTCTGGTTTAATGTAGAGGTTGTGTTCTTCGCATAAGCGGAGAACCTCGTGTACTATGGCGCGATGATGGGGGTAATCGAGAGGCGTGGCGATGAGAATGTCGTCCATGTAGACGATTACTTCGTTTGTAAGAGTGAGAGGTTGGAACGTATCGTCCATCATTGCTTGGAATGTGGAGGGGGAATTGGTGAGTCCGAAATACATAACGAGGGGTTCGTACAACCCCTGATTGGTTTTGAAAGCGGCTTTCCACTCGTCTCCCAACTTGATTCGCACGTTATATATCCCCACTTGACGTCGAGCTTTGTGTATAGGCGCGCGTCACGTATTCGGTCGACGAGTTCTGGGATTAAAGGAAGTGGGTAGTGGTTTGCGAACCGTGAGTTCATTCAGTCGTCTATAGTCTTGGACGGGACGGAGCTTTCCGTCCTTCTTTTGATGAAGAAAAAGGGGGATGCGTAAGGCGATTTAGATGAACGGATATATCCTTTCGCAAGTTGTTCGTTGAGGAATGTGGTCAGGGCCTCTTGTTCGTTCTGTGCGAGCGGGTAGACTTTACAGTCTAGCGAGGCGGGGGCGTTTGGGAGAAGGTCGATGGCATGGTCCCAGGGGCGAGAAGGGGAAATCGATGTGACGCTTCTCATCGAAGATCTTCCGATGGCGTCGGTACTCCTCGGGACCATTTCCTCGAAACGTTCGCTCCTTCTTTTTGCTGCTTCTTGCTGGGCCAGCTCTGAAGCCGTGGTAGTTTTCCTCAAAAATGCGATCTGGGGCTCCCGCTCATCATCCATGATGCTCCCACGCTTCCTCGTCGAGTTCATACGTCTCCAACGCCCGAATGGATGCTTCCATGGCGGTGGCTTGTCCGACAAGTGAAGACTCGAGACCATGACCGGCTGAAACTCTTCGTTCAGCGTCGGTCCCCCCACTTGATTGCGGGCTCGAAGGCCGTAACCAAGGGTATCCCAGGATCACTTCATCTCTTCCCAGGTTCGTAACCAAGAAGCGGAGTGTCCTTTCCTCTTTTCCCGTTCGTACGGTAAGATCCGTATATTGCGTGATAGCACCGTCCTGGTTGTGAGTGCCATCTACATTCCAAATACGGATAGGGTGAGT